>PVJL010000399.1:0-206769 GCA_004026885.1 Lyroderma lyra | reverse complement strand
TCCACTCAGTGAGACACTGGGCCACATTCCCAATCCGTATCCTTCCGTGTCTCCAAACCATTCCAGACGCCAAATCGGTCCACCTTTCTGGAAGGAAGCCGTGATGGACTGTTTATTTTCTCCTTGTCTCAAATTGATCAAAGACCTTAGTCAAGACCTCAAACAAGGAACTGTAAGCCCTGTTCTCTGTCTTTAAAATTAGCCTTCAAGGAGAGTTCCGTGATGGTGTAGTGGCTTGGGGCTTCAACGCTGGCGCTGTCAGCGCTGCGGCCTGGGTTCGATTCCCAGTCAGGGAGCTACCCACATACCAAAAATAAATAAATAAATAAATAAAATAAAATAAAATAAAAAAGTATTTAAAAAAAAATTAGCCTTCAAGTACTTCGGAAATCCAGAACCCATGTATTTATGCATTTCTGGGCCTTAGGGGAGTCTGAGTAAGCATCTGTGAACTTGCTTTTATAATAGTCTGCCGACCTATTCGGTTTTCTTGTTGGTTTAAACCAGGAGTTGGCAAACTGTGGCCCATGCGCCAAATCTTGTCCTTGTAAATAAAGTTTTATTGGGGCTCAGCCATGTACATTGTATTAGTTTCTTAGGGCTGCCATAGCAAATTATTATAAACTTGGGTGTTAACATAACAGAAACTTACTCTCTCACAGTTTTGGAGGCTAGAGATTTCAAGTCTGGCTGTTGGCAGGGCTGTGCTCCCACCAAAGGCTCTAGGAGAGAAACTTTTCTTGCCCGTTCTGGCTTCTCATGGCCATTGGCATTCCTTGTAGCTGCATAACACTGGTTTCTACCTCTGAGGCCCAAATCCCCTCTACTCTTCCCTGCTAAGGACATGTGCCCTTGGAGTTAGGCCCCATCTGGATAGTTCAAGATGATCTCATCTTGAGATCCTTAACTTCATTATATCTGCAAAGACTCTTTTTCTACATTCACAGAATGGACGTATCTTTGGGGGCCACCATTCAAGTCCCTACATCCATTTATTTGTGTATCATATCTGGTTATTTTCACCCCAATGTTGAGTTGCTGCTGAACTGAGCAGTTGGCCCGCAAAATCTAAAATAGTTACTGTCTGGCCCTCTCTGTGTACAGACAGATTAGAGATTGCCAACCCCAGATTTAAAGCCAGAGCTCCATCTCAACTTGAACGGAGCACCTTTCCCTCCCCCAGACAATCCATACCCCTGATAAGCACATGTACCTACACACAGCCAGTCATAATCTGAGTTGTCAACAGAACAAGGCTGAAAGCCCATGGTGTGTTGAATGTAAGGCAGCATACAAATGTGGCTCCTGGGTAACTCAATGTCTTCAGAACACTTTCTTTTACGTGCTCTTCATGAAAATCTATGTATTTAGTAAAATGACTTGGGATATTGTTCAGCACTCAGTTCTCTGTATGCTATGGGGACAGCAAGAACCTCTTCAGTAAAACTGATTTTTTTCCATGTCTCCTTTATGATGTCAGCATTATCCAAACTTGGGCCCAGGGACAATCTGAGGGTACAGATGGTACAATATGCAGCCCTACATTTCCTTAAAATGTTGCCTCTGGAATCTATAAAGTAGTATCGACAGAGTGACACGCTGCCCTGTCTTGTTAAATATCAGAGCAAAATCTCCACATCACAATTCCTTGTTGAAAGACACTTAAAGAGCAAACAAAACAACAGTTTTTAAATTAGGATCTTGCCATTTTACTTCGTGGGGAACATCAAGCACATCTTTAGGAGTTGTCATGATACAAATAAAAATTGAAATTAGTCAAAGTATGAACTGTGCTTAGAAATAGCCGGGAGAAGTGTATTAGCTTTGAGTGCTGCACGTCACACGTCATAGGCGCGTGCGTGTGTACGGGCACGCATGCGGACATTTATGCAGGAGTAGTAAACATCCACTAGGACATAAAAGGGCTGAAGAGATAGGAGTTTTGTGCTATCATTCCAATATTTATTACATTATAGTTTTGTTTCTGTATGTGTTTGATTATTACATTACTATGTGATCATTACAGTGTCCTTTAAATACGTGGTAGAAGTATGGAGATCCTGTACTTTCTCTTAACTCAGTGGAGAAAACGTCCAACATCTTCCTCTCCAAAGTGGGCAGGGTTAGGCCTACCTCTACGAAGGGAAGGGCAGTCTATTCAGTCCATTTTCTGGAATAACAACCTGTTGGACCGTAAAAGGCATGTTTTATAGTCACGTTCGTAGGTGTAAGTAAGGTCTTTTAATAATAGAACCGGGAGCAGACGGAATTGAGCTATAGTGCCCTACTCTCGGATGGTATTACATTTTATCAAATAGCCCATATGTTTTATCCAGTATCAATTCCGTTCATGTCTCTTCTGCTAACCAAGATACCCTCACACCCTGAAGCCTACATCGACCAGGTAGCATATTTGGAAAGCTGAATCACCCCGTTTTTAACCAAAGCCATGCCACAAGCCATTTCACTAAGAAAGAGAGACGAGGCCCCTAGACACCAGACAGCACAGTGACGTGTCTTTGCATGATTCTTTCTCTTTAGGGACTGAAAATAAAGGAAAACAGAACGCGCTCGGCCCGGAGTGGAACTGCATGCCGCACCTGACCACCTTCATCGGCGAAGGGGAGCAGGAAGCCCAGATAACCTACATAGACCCCAAACAGAAGGCGGTTGAGATTGCGGAGGGCACCCTGTGTCGGAAGGAGCCCCGGCACTTGTTCCTGGACAGCACGTACACTTCGGACGAGCTGGCCCAGCAGCTGCCGCAGCCCGGGGACGCTCCGTGCGAGGCGGACTACCGAAGCCTGGCCCCACGGGCCCTGCTGACCTTCTCAGGAGCGGAGACGCTCAAGAAAGCACAGGAGTCTCCAAGAGGAGCGAAAGTGTCCTTTATTTTTGGAGACCTGGCCATGGAGGACGGGGTGAATCCCCCGAGCCTTGGCTACGAGACACCGGAAGCGGCAGACAAGCAGAGGAGCCTGTACCTCGGCGGTGCCAACGACGCGAAGAGCCTGGACCTCGCCCCGGACGCAGAGGGCATCCAGTTCGTGGCCAACTCTGTTTATGCAAACATAGGGGATGTGAAGAGCTTCGAGGCCGCCCAGGGGATCGAGGAGCCCCTCCTGCACGACATCTGCTACGCGGAAAACACCGACGACGCGGAGGACGAGGACGAGGTGAGCTGTGAGGAAGACCTCGTGGTGGGGGAGATGACCCAGCCGGCCATCCTCAACCTGTCTGGGTCGAGTGATGACATCATCGACCTCACGTCCCTGCCCCCTCCGGAAGGGAATGACAACGAGGACGACTTCCTGCTGCGTTCCCTGAACATGGCCATCGCCGCGCCCCCACCTGGCTTTAGGGACAGCTCCGACGAGGAGGACTCTCAGAGCCAGGCGGCCTCCTTCCTCGACGACAAGGAGCCAGGCAGCGGCCTGCAAAGTGACGACATCCCCGTGTCCCTCATTGACGCTGTGCCCACCAGCGCCGAGGGCAAGTGTGACAAGGGACTGGCCAACCCTGTCGTTTCTCCGCTGGAAGCTCTAGAAGCTCTGTCCGTGTCCGAAGAACAGCAGACCAGTGACAATTCAGGTTCTTTCACAATTGTTACGTTTATTCACTGATAACCTTATCATTTCGTCCCCTGAAGCCGTTCGCCCCCGGAGCCCTGTTATGTGCTGTTCTCCATGTCACGCATGTCCCATTTCATAACGTGCAGAAACTACCGTCTCGTCTTCCTTGTGTATGCGATTTCCTTTGTTGTTTTGTTTTTAAACACGCGGCCCGTTTTCGCCCCCCTTCCTGGAACGACTGCGCAATAAACTCCGAGTCCTTACTGAAAAGGGAAAAACTCGTTTTATTTTTTAATAGTAGGGACTCCCATTTCTTACCTGTGTCCCAGTGCCTCTGACGCATCCATTAATCGCTTCTTGTTTTTCACGGCATGCAGGTGTAGCCATCTTGCGGGCCTATAGTCCTGAGTCTTCGTCAGACTCGGGCAATGAAACTAACTCTTCTGAAATGACTGAGAGTTCTGAACTGGCCACAGCACAGAAGCAGTCAGAAAACCTGTCCCGCATGTTCTTGGCCACTCACGAAGGCTACCACCCGCTGGCGGAAGAGCAAACCGAGTTCCACGCCTCCAAAGCCGCCGCGGGGGGCTCGCCCCCCAAGTCCTCCCACGCGCGGGCTGCCCACCTCGGGAATGACCTCCCGCCCAAAGTCGTGCCTTCCAAGCAGATCCTTCACTCAGACCACATGGAGATGGAGCCCGAGACCATGGAGACCAAGTCGCTCACCGACTATTTTAGCAAACTGCACCTGGGGTCGGTGGCCTATTCCTGCACCAGCAAAAGGAAAAGCAAGTTGGCTGAGGGGGAGGGGAAAGCACCCCCCAGTGGGAACGTGCCGGGCCAAAAACAGCAGGGGACCAAAACAGCTGAGGCCGAGGAGGACGCCAAAGGGAAACTGGGTCCCGTGTCCGCAAGGGACAGTCAACACCTAAGCACTTTTAACCTGGAGAGAACTGCGTTTCACAAGGACAGCCAAAGATGGTATGTGGCCCCTGAGGGTGGGGTGGCCGAGAAAAGTGGCTTGGAGGCAGCGACCGGGATGATCTTTCCAAGAGCTTCTGGCCTGGGACCCAGAGAGATCGAACGGAAGGATCAAGGGGCCCCCGATGGGGAAGCCGGCGAGGTGTCGGCACTTGGCCAACGGGACCACTTCCTAACTGATGTGACCTGTGTCTCTTCAGCCAAAGACTTAGATAACCCAGAGGATGCGGACCCGTCTACCTGTGACCGTTCTGCCAAGCTTCCTGGGCCGGAGGAGAGTGTGGCCCATCTTTGTGACTACCACTTGGCCAAGCGGATGTCATCGTTACAAAGCGAGGGCCATTTCTCTCTACAGAGCTCTCAGGGCTCTTCAGTGGACGCAGGCTGCGGCACAGGCAGCAGCTGCAGCACCTGTGCGACACCTGTGGAGTCCCCACCCTGCCCCTCCGTGGGGAAGCACTTGATTCCTGAGACTTCGGGAAAAGCCGTGAGTTACGTCCCTTCAGAGGAGCGAGCCACTGGGCTTCCCAGCCACGGAGCCACCTTTAAAGAGTTACACCCACAGACTGAAGGGGTGTGCCCGCGGATGACAGTGCCTGCTCTGCACACAGCCATTAATGCTGAACCCTTGTTTGGCACTTTGAGAGATGGATGTCATCGACTCCCCAAGATTAAGGAAACCACAGGTACAGCAATGACGGATTTAGTGCTTTACATTACACATCAGCAACGTGTAAACTGAACTTACAACAAACCGAAAAATGTAAAGTCTGAACAAAAAAAGTTAGGATCTTTTAAAAGGCTACAGAACTGTGGCCTGGTTAAATAGTAATCGTTGATCCCTCCTGTGTTTATAAAATACTGAAGCTTCCAGACCAGATCTGAAACAATACTGAGGATGGCATTGGCTCTCGAGGCTCTTGCTCTGTTCTGGCTTTTAGCATTTGATGGAGCCACACTTCTTTCTAAATTCTACAAGTCAACTTTTCTCAGTGCTCACGTGACTTCTATTTACAACATGGTATTGCTCCGAGTCACGACAGATTGATTTCCTTCCTGTAGAAATCAAATTTCTAATTTTACCATTTCATTTTCGAGAGGCAAGGAGGGACCATCGAGGCAGGGACCCGGGAGACTGAAGGGCTTGGGAAAGATCCCTTACCTTTCAGCAATACTTCCCCGTTCCTCTCAGGGCTTCCAGCATATCTCAGTGTCAGCAAGGCTCTGAGGGTGTGTGTGCTTTATTTTCACCCAAATAATAAAATCACTCGCAGACAGAAACAAGAACACAGCCACCTTCTATGCCCACTTTACCGTTCTACCTCCCAGTGGACACAAATCCCTCTTACTGGTCCCCTTGGCCCACCATTGTATGACAAAAGCTGATGCTCCTTCATACTTTCCAGTTTCAAATCATGTCCTCTGTAGTGTCTTTTCCATATGGGTCAGTAGATGTTAGTGAGACCTTCTAGTGGTTAATTTCCATTGCGGACCTTTTACGACTATCTGCTTTCTCAGAATCCACCACGGGCTTCACCTGCCTTGGGAAAGCCATGGAGTCACACAGCTAGCATCTTTACTTCCGAGCTAATTGAAGCCTGTGGCTTAACCTTTGCAGTTTACAGAGAGATTTTACCTAACTCACCTGTTGCTTCTCACAAAAGTTCTGGGAGCTGGAGATTAGTTTCTTCACGTGACAACTTTTCTGAGAAAAGTTGAGCAACTTGGACAGTATCTCAACTTCAAACCCTGTACCCCCAAAATCTCATGGTGTCCTCTTATAAAGGCTAGTTTCTTTAATTTGCATTCATTAAGTTAGGCCACTTCTTTAAAAAGAAAAAAGGTTAACTGGTGCCAGGATTAACCTAACTCCCTTGAAATGAAATTTAAATGTCATAAAAATATTTGAATAATCTAGTTGTATATGTAGGATGTGTGTTTTCTAATTATGTGTCTAAGTTTTGATAGAAATATTGGGAGCAAGGCAGTTCGTAAAATTCTGTTGTCTCCCTGAAAATGTTTGGGATTTCTGGACAATTCCAGGTGAATCGGTAGTTTAAGAAAGAACAGATTCCAGTATTTCTTAAACTGTATTAAAATGGAGATCTGCTATAAGATCTCAGGAGGCAGTCTTTGGAAAGCAGCGTAACCCTGACAAATGGCAGCCCTTCTAGAATGCACCCTTGGGAAATGACAGCTGTCACAGAGATGTAGTGAAATTGACACACACACACACCACCACCCCACGAGATGCTTAACGATTCTCTCTGTTTTTCTACTACCCCTAGTGTAGCTTTGACAGAGCCTGGGAAGGAGAGACAAGGAGGCAGGTCTCAACATCCTGAAGCCGATCCCACCCTGCTACCATCAAATACTCACTCGGAATCAAAGGTGCCAATTCCAAATCCAGACCCTAATGATTTCTCCCAAGCAAGCCAGGCCTATGGAGAGGCTGTGAGCTGGCGACCAGTGGATCTGAGACGGGGAGGCCTGGGGACACCCCCTAGCCAGAGGGCTCTGAGACACAGCAGCAGTATTCTCTCGGAAACTCTCCGAGAGACCAAGGGTGCAGTCAGCTTCAAGTGTCCGGGTATCACAGAAGCACAGGAGGCCTGTTCAGAAAGGCGAGCAGAACTCCCCCTGGGGAAGAAGCTCACCAAAAGTTTTTCCCAAAGCTCGATGCACTTTAGCTCCGAGGGGAAGGCTCCCAAAAGGTCCCCGGTGGCTCACAAAGACTCAAAGCTGTATAGGACATTACCCCTGTGGAAGCTGGAGGGCAGCAATTGGAGATGCCGGGGACCTTTTAGCTACTGCTTCCTGAACCGAGGGCAGGATGAAGATGGGGATGAGGATGAAGAGGAGGGAGGGGTCGCCCACCAGGTCTCTTGCCTGTTTCGACCACAGACGACTCAAGCCATGCCAGAACCAACGAGCCCACCTCCCGCTGTTGGGATTGAGAAGCAAAGAGGGGAGCTGTCCAGAGGTTCAGTGCTGAAGGTCTGGGCAGAAGACCTCAGTCGCCCAGATGACATGGACTTCGGCAACCTGGCTTTTGATGCTCAGCTTGCAAGAATAAATGTCCTGAAGGAGAATATATATGCATTGCCTGGTGGGTTCCTCGCAGCCCAAAATGATGCCAATGAGCTGCTCTGCCTTGTCAGGGCAACCAAGGGAAAGAGAGAGGAGTTACGCCCCGAAGCGTATGACCTTACACTTTCTCAGTACAAACAACTGTTGTCCATCGAGTCCAGACAGTTGGGAAGTGCCTGTAGGAAGATGGCAATGGCTGAGAAAAGCCCAGAGGAGATGCTCCTAGCTATGACTTCCAGCTTTCAAGTGCTCTGTTGCCTAACAGAAGCTTGCATGCAATTAGTTAAAGTCGTGAACTCAGAAACACAGCGGCAGGAAATTGTAGCGAAGATCGATGAAGTGGTCATAAACTACATTTGTCTCCTGAAAGCTGCCGAGGCAGCCAGTGGAAAGACCACTGGGGATCCCACTGTTGGACTCTCGACGCGACATTCAACCACCATGGCCGCTCTCGTAAGCACACTAACGCGTTCTCTCAAGATGCTTTTAAATAAATAAAGTACGGAAGTCACGTCATAATCTACCTTTGCAAAGCCATACATGAACTTTTATTTACTTTATGTGTACGATGAACAGATGTCTCCTTTCTCTCTGTAAATTTGGTTATTTTGTATAAAATAGGAGATAAAAGGCACACTGAGGAAATGTTGAAATGTACTAATCAGATGTATTCTGTTTATATTATACATATATATACATGTAAAAGAAATATACAAGAAAGTGGTGACATGGGGCTGTTTTACATATAGTCAAAACTCTGGGTATATGATGTGAAATTTTAAATTCTATCGTGTGAGAGCAAAACAATGAATCCTATCCCCTTTCCTTCCAAGTGGATACCTGGAAACCATATTATTCATATTTAAAAATACAAAAAAGAGGAAGAAACCACAATGTATATAAAATAGTACTTATGTTTTAAAAATTATGATTTTTAAGCATTGGAAATAGCAAAAAGACATTTAAAATTCAAGAGGCTATTAATTATTAGAGAATATATATAATAAATTAATTTTTTGCTCATAGTGTTTGGTTATCTGATGCCTTCTTCCAAGAATCCTACAAATTTCATTTTGGCTTATGCCATTTGGGTTAGAAATGGGTGGGGATGGATTCCATTGTGTCAACACAAATGCTCTTCATGATATTTCTAGAATTAAAATACTTCCCAAATAGAAGAACAGAGTGAATGATGGGCAGGTTCCTAGATAATACCTATTTATAGATTACCTAATTACATAAATTGAAAGGAATTAATAATACCAAAATTAAATTGTTTGATGAAAAGAGAGATCTGCTTTGACTAAATGTCAAAATATATAAACCAAAGACATCATCCAACCCCCCCCCAACTCAACCATGAAACTCAGAATTCCCTTAAGAGTGACAGAACATTTAGTAAAGTGCAAAATTCCAAAAAAAGGAACATTTAATGGTCATGGAAAGTAAGTGCAGGTCCAGTCATGTAAAGCAGACTGCACACCAGCCTGACTCACATCTCAGATCACAGCTCTCAGTATCACGGAGCTTCATGCATCACCTCCTCTACCGGGGCCAACACTCCAAACACATTTTGAATTACAGCCTAACACTGGGACAAACTTTCAAATCCGCAATGTTCAGAAAATCAGGGGGCGATCCCACTCTAATATAGAAGCCATGATTTAAAAATAATAAAATATCTCTATTAAATGATCTAATCTGGATTGGCTGACAGAGTATGAAAACTGAAAAAAAAAAACAAAACAAGTGGTAAATTTGACCACATTAACAGTAAAACTGATGGAATGCAAAGATGTTTTCACAACTGTTGTCTCTCTCAAAATGTCTCTTTGGGTCAAAGCAAAAGGACGCAAAGTCTGCAATTGTAAAATAAAATTGACATGTACATATGTACTTCATGGATCACTTAGTGCTTACGCTACACACACTCCTATTTATGTACGTGGCTTCTTAAAATATGACAGGAGTGTGCCAAGTACAAATTTTTTTTCATTTTCGTAGCCTACTGGGCAGGAGGCATAACAGTTCACAGTTGCTATCTCTCATCAGTCGTTCCATAGAGATTCAATAACAAAAGTCACACATATTTGTAGATGGTAGCATACAAAAGGAGTTTAGATGTGTTATTAAAAATAATGTTTAAATAATAAAACATTATTTTATTACAATTATAATTATAAATATTGGTGTTTGATATTGAGAAATATTAATGGTGTTTTCTGTGGAAATTTTTGGTAAATATTCTGTGTACTAAAATACTAACATTAATAGGATGTGTGTTCTATGTCAGACAATGTGCTAAACATATCACATATTATCTCATTTAACCATCACAACTATCTTATGGTTTGGACACTGCCATCAATTCCCTATGGAGGCAATGTGGTTTAGTAGTTAAGGACATGGAGCATGGGGTTGGAAACTTATCAATTTAAATTTGAACTCTGCCATTTTCTAGCCCTTTCATCCTGGGAAAGCTAATCAATATTTTCTATGTCTCGATTTCCTCATAGTCAAATGGAAATCAATAATAAGATCTATTTCCATAGGGTCGACATGAGTTTTAAGTAAAATTATGTATGTAAAGTTCTTACCACAATACCTGGCGGAGTAAATAATTAATGTTAGGCATTATCATTATAATCATTGTGTTAAGTATATTGCCCAAGATAATATGTGGGTATGTTTGTTTTATATGCATATTGTATCCTGACTCCTTGTGCAGAATACATTATGTGTATTGCATTTGTATAAAAGGAAGTGATGACCCTTGTTCAAATCACATGTCCAGTTAGAACACCTCCCCCATCCATTCCAGTTCTTTGAGAGGCCCCAGTGAAAAAGCTCTGGGTCTTTCGACTCAACCTCCCATTACCTCCGGGTGCTCCAGTAGGTTTCTGTTTCTCACAAACAAACTCTTGACCATGTAGAAAACCTCCAGGGCCCCCCCATTCAATAAACATGGGGCTCCTAAGTGGGGTCCGTGTCCACTGAAGTATAGAAAGAATATATTAGAATGATACTGGTGTTTATTTTTATCTAGCTGTTTTTATGTTTGTGTATGTTTTATAATGGCATAATAGTACAGTGGTATATGTACATCATTTAAAATAAATAAATCAATTAACAAGCATATGCCTGGTGCATGTATGCAAAAACATTGTCGCAGGTAGGGTTGCATTTACTAACGTTTGGAGACCACTGAACTAGAGAATAAAACTTGCTTGCACTCAAGGTCCTTTATATTTGGTCCCCAGCCTATTTTTCCAAGAGTATTACCTATCATTTTTAGTACTATATTTTGCTGTGTATAGCGTGCACTTTTTTTTGCCCGGATTTGTGAGGGAAAAGTAAGGATGCACATTATAGATGAGTAGTACGAATTCTGTATCTATATAAATATTTTTAATTCTTTTATTTATGCTTATGAGTTAAAAGTATTACATAAAATTTCTTGTACCATAATGTTTTTAAAAATGCTCAAATTCCTTTATAATACAAAAAGCAAGTACCTAAATATAAACAAATACAAATTTGAATTAAATTATAAAAACAACAGATTTTTTCCCCTGAAAGTTTGGGCCAAAGACCTGGATGCGCATTATACACGGCAAAATGCTGTGCTGCTTTTTTTTTTTTTAATCATAAGTACTTTCAAGTGTACACAAAGACAACACAACCATATAATGAATCCCTACATATTCATCACGTACCAATTCATGTCATTCTGCCTCTATTTCTACGCATCTCCTTCCACACTATATGTACTAGCAAATCTCAGACATCATGGCATTTCTTTTTTAAATTTTTTAATTAAATTTATTGGAATACATCATACCATTTAATCTATGAATATTTTAGTGAGAACATCTTATAGCTAAAACTTTTAAACATAATCACAATGCCATTTCACACTGTCAAATATTAATCATTCCCTAATAGTATCAAGTAAATATTACAGAAATAAATGATGAAGAAAGTGAAAATTCCTATAAACCCAACCGCAAAGAGGGTCACTGTCAACAATTTAGGCCCTCTTCTTTCAAGTTTACCTATATATACACACACACACGTACATACATATATGTGTGTGTATATAGACGAGTACTCGTATATGACTGTTAACTATTATGTGTTTATGAGTTTAACTTTTGACTCAGAAAATTGTTCCGACCATATGTGCCCTTCCATCTGAGTCTCAGCTCCACCATATTTTAAGTAAGTGGGTTGGCCAGAGGGACACGCCCGATGTGGAAAGACAGTGCTCAGATGAACAAGCACCTCAGCATTAGGCTTCCAGTAAATCAATGACTGATGCAATTGCCTCAGACCCCTGGGCCAAGCTGGAATTAGTCTAATCACGAAAGAAATTATTTTCCGAAAGAGAAAGACTGACAGCATGGAAATGACCAGGTACAGCAGCGTTGCGATGCATCGTTCCTTTTGCTATGAACTTCACCTTTTGAAAGACCGTCTTCATTTTTATGTTCCTCTTTCATACGTTTCTAAATGCCAGTTATTCTTTGAATATTACTTCTGAGCTGCAAAGGATGTCCCTCTAATTTGTTCTGCCTGGATTACTCTTGTTGGCAGTGGGAGAAGTTTGCTCTCTTTGACTGTTATCACCATTCATAATTGCTTTAACTGCTTTTGAAATTGAAGAAAAAGCAAATCAGCTCTCTTCAGGTGATTCCTATCATCTGCAAGCGTTTAGAAATCGTTGCAGGGATCAAATGTACGTGGCTATTACGTTGTTTCTCTCCAACCTGATTTTGTCTCTGCTTTGAAAGCGGTTGGTTTTTTTGAGGGGGCGAGGTGTGGGTGTGTTTGAGTGTATATAAGTTTGGGAGTATGGAGGCGTAGGGGAAGTGTTCGAATAGACAGTTTTTGGGGGGTGTGTCTGTCTGTGAGGCTGGTTTTCAGTTGGCTTCACAGATTTCAGTGTTAGTATCCCCTCCAGCAGTCCAAAAACGATAATAAAACTTTCCCTATATACCATCCCACCTCTTCCTTTAAAGTCAGATTGCAGAAAGAGCTTCTCAGCATTGAAAGACCAAGAGTCAGGAATCTTACCTTTTGAACTGAATTTTCATTCATAACCACCTGAACCTCACTAAGTTGGATACTTTTCAGTTATTTCACCTATTCCCTGGCCTACCCCTCTCACTTTTTAATTTCAAAGTTTTTATACGTAGGAAATCCATGGAAGAACTACTCGTGTCTTTATCAAATGTTTCTGCTGCACACAATAATGGAATGAAGGGAATCCTGCATCTCTGAAAGAAGTCGATAACGGAGTCGCGTACCCTAAGTAGCTTATTTCACTATTCAACTTGAAACGAACCCGTTTGCCTTCAACCGAACTGGTTCCACATTTATAATTCCATCTCAATTTTCTAGTGCACATTCATTTCAAAGCATTGACTTCTTTTTTCATTATACCTGTTAATTCTCATTTTCCACTCCACGGTCTAGACCAAAACTCTGTGCTGTCTGCGGCAGCAGCACCCACAACTTTAGCGGGGATTGGGTTAGGGAGTCGGGAAACAGCCTTTCGGTAACTTCCAATCCAGGAACGTTTCTCCCGTTTTCGTTTTGATTAGTATGCTTTGCACTTCTCGCCCTTCGTCTAAGTGTCTGTGACTCCTTTCTGTCACCCACTTAAAGAGACAGGATATGTCTATTCATTGAATAGCTATGAGCAACTTCCTAATCTGGGCAAACACTGTTCTGGGTGCCGGGGGCGGGACCATTTGGTCTGTGCCAAAAATGGAGCACCCATTCCAGAAAAGGTAATCACTTGTCATTCGTGGAGAAAGGACGGGCTTCGAGTGCGTCAGCATGACCTGGCACAGTACTGGCAAGTGAAGGACTGTCAAGATGACCTCATGCCAGCCAGACATGCGCAAAGCGATCTTAATAATCAGCGAAAACAAAGTACAATTGTTCGTGACCCATACAGATGTTTTTTCAAAACATTGCTTTCTTACTGTCTGTCCAATGTATAAGCACATGAAAAAGTAGAGTAAAACCTATTTATTTAGTACACGATCGTTTAAAACAGTACCAACTGGGAATGACAGCAGGCCCTTCTCTTGTACAACCTCTCGGACTCAGCACACAGCTCACGACGCGCAGGGAGCACGCTTTCTGTGCTCCGGCAAATGGGCAGCTCGCTTCCCAAATCGGAATCAGCTTCTCACGTCTTCTCGTCGGTGCTTTCAGTGTTGTGAAATACCTCCGAGAGCTCCTGTAACGTGAGTGTGGTTTTTTTCCCAGTGTCACTTCCTCTGGGACAGCTTCATCCTTGTCATCACCGCCGCTCTCGTGATTGATGCCAGTGCGTTTGCCTTCGTGGCGCTCCCCCGGCCTGCTGATCTACCGCGTCAGGCGAGGCCCGTGTCAGCGCCCCAGTCAGCGCCTCTAATACTGAGTTTACCTCGGATTTTCACTGCACTGTCGGAGTGACTCGCTTTTGGTTTCTTGGCTGCACTTCCGTCCTGGTTGCTTTTGATGCACTCACCTTCTAGTAGCTTCAGTACGACTTTAAAATGCCTTCAGTGTTGCCATATTCTATTAGTTAGCCGCCTGTGACAGGTCCTACCCACACGCAGGACATGAGCACCAGGAGGCGAGCATGAGTGGGGACCCCCTCAGGGTCTGTCCGCTGTGCCCTCTAAGGCTCTTCCCCCAGTAGAGGCCCATGAAATACAGACCTGAAAGGCTTTTGCCACCCACCGCCCTGACATAAGCTGCCAAAGTCCACGCGGGCAGCCTCCAGCCCTCTCTGCCCTGGCCCAGGTCCCTTCGGTAGCTATATTTTGGTGTTAATACACCAAGTTGCCCTAGGGCTGGAAACGCCAGTCGTTATGATGCATTGACCTATGCAGGTCAGGATTTTAGTAGCACTATTGCTGAGTGAGAAACCACCCCAAAATGTTGTCATCTCTCCCGGGTCTAGGATGGGCTCAGCCGGGTGGTTCTGACGTGTAGTCTCTCATGTAGTTGCAACCAGGTGGTGATGAGGTCAGATCATCTGAGGCTTGACAGGGCTTCGAGGTGACTTCTCATGTGGCCAGCAATTGTCTGGGAGCATCTTCAGTGTCCTGTGCATGAGGCTTGGGCTTCTCACAGCATAGCCATGCCTCCTCCATGTGGGCTGGCCTGCAAACCGGAGCATCTCAAGAGCAAGTATCCCAAGAGAACCAGGCAGAAGCTGCAATTCTTACGACCTAAGAGCCTTGTGACTTCCTTCTCATTTTTATCTGAATAAATTAGCATCCTAGGACTTCCCTTCCCAGCATTCTTAGAATGAACCCTACCGTTTCCTATATTCTACATTGCCTAGAGACATTTTGCCATAAAGATTACGTGGAGTGGGGCCTCTTTGAATCTAGCCTGCCTGAAAATACCTTTACTTTGCCCTTAAGGATCATTTGGCGACATATGAGATTCCAGGTTCAAAATTACATGCCTTGAGAACCTGGGTGTCATTGTCCTATTGTCTTTTTGCATCAGTTTGCTAACTGTTATTCTTGTCCCTTTAAATAGTCATCCCCCTTCACCTAAAAGGTCTGTTTCTTGTGTTTCCTCAAAGTGTGAATTTCACAAAATTGTGTCGAGGTCTGGAATTTTCTTTCATTCATTCATTCTGCCTGGAATTTAGTGTATCTTTCCCTTCTGAGAACTCATGCCATTTCTTTCCTCAATTCTAGATCTTTGTTCTTCTATTACTTCTTTTTATCGTCTTGGTGTTCTTCTCTATAGCCATTATCTAGTGTTCAGTGAACAGAGCAAACCAGTCAGGGATATTTGTTCAGAGATATCAGCTGCATTGTTTTCATAAAATTCTTTTAGTGCACTCACAGCCCTGGTTCGGCTTTTTTATGATTTTGGTTACAACATGGGCAAAAGTACAGTTCCTTCCCTGGCCGTGATCTACGTATGCACAACTAGATGTGCAGGTAACTTAGTTTAAGCTCTACTTTAGTGCATATTGATTTATATTGTGATTCTTCTACGGCACACTTGAAGCAAACATTATTCTCCATAATTTTCTTTGTACCTACCACCCCGATCTGTCAGATCCTAGCAACTTAGCATGTTGTTTTGGATCTTTGTTTTAAAGAAATAAACATCAGAGACAGAGCTGGAATAGTCTGAATAACCATCCCCCGTCCATGTTCCTCCTCACATATCATCAAGGCTGATTTTGCTTTTGTATCAGTCCCATGCGGGTCTTCATAACTTGCCACTTAATGACATGTCCTTAACACTGTGTGATTTGCTTGGCGTGGTTTTAAACTCAATGTAAATGTAAATATACGGTACATATCCTTCTACCCTTTGATTTTGGTACTCAGCATTAGTTTTGTAAGAACTATGCCTTTAACAGGTGTAGTTTTCACTCATTTTTCTTCACTGCTTTACAGTAGTCTATTGAACATTAGAATTTAGATCCTGCTGTTAATGGACATTTAGGTTGTTTACAATTTTTTTGCTATTAAAAACACTGCTGCAATGAACATTCTTGTACCTGTCTCCTTGTGCATACCTGTTGCGACTTTTCTCTAGGATCTATGCCCAGGTGTGGAATTTGAGAAACAGAAGGTTCTTCTACTTTACTGGGTGGTGACTCCCCTCCACAGGGAAGGCCCAACCATCCACGCCGATGGCACGGGCAAGGAAAGCAATCCACGTTAAGTTGCTCTGAACCTTCTTTCTCCAGCATCAGTTCCTGAGTATCTGAGGTTTCCTTCCAAGCAGGCTACCAGAGCAGGCTGGCCGAGTTTACAGAAAGACACAGACAATCAGAGAGAGACAGACGTAGTGAGCTACTGGTTGCTCTCTCTGCAATAATTCTATATTGCCCAACCTCGACCCAAACCAAAAGACCCGGAAGTACATTTGAGTACGTCTGGGCTCATTTCAAAATAGTAAGTCTTGCTCCTCTTCATGACAGCATGACTACAGTGTAGAAAAATGTTGGTAGTGGGTTTATACTGACCCTCGTAGACACAGCCTGGATAAATCAGATGAAGAGATAAGAGAAGGAAGAGGAGGAAAAGGAAAGGGGATGGAAGAAATAAAATGATCCATCACCTGAATAGCCTGTTTTCTGGAGAGTTGGAAGAAAAATGTATCATGACTTAATAGAAACGGCACTGTACTATAGACCTTGTTCTAATCATTATATTTATCTTAACTTTCCCATGTTGCTCTGTGAACTCCTTGGTCCATACAACCACCACATTTACTTACCCATTTTCCCAGTGATGGACACCTAGATGACCTTCAACTTCCTTCTACAAACAAAGCTGGGATGAATGTCCTCAGACATCCATCCCCCTGTGTAACCACCACCACCACCACCACACACACAAACACGTGCACGCGCACGCACGCACGCACACACACTGGTTCACAAGGTATACACATACTTTCTGTGACCGACATGTCCACAACCCTCTGCATACCCACGGGGCATTGATGCTCGTATCTCGCCAACAATGCCCATTATCCAGCATAAGGCCTTGAGGGTTTTGTTTAAGGCCTTCCTCAGTTCTTGATGGGAAATGTATATTCCCACATTCTCTTCTATTTACTTCATACTTTTAGCACTCGCATTTAGGTCTTTCATACATCTGAAATTCACTTTTTTTATGAAGTCAGGTAGGAATCCACTTTTCTTTTTCTCCATAGATGCAGACAATTTCCTCCACAACAAATCTCTGATCAGCTCCTAGGGGACAAGCAGCATATTGTGACTTAGATGGCAAAGGGTAGACTGATTGCGGCTGGTGATTTCGGTCACTTCTAAGCTACACATTCTGCCTCTGGTTAGGCTGACCAGATGTCCTGTTTGAAACAGGGCAGAAAACAATGGCTCCGTCCTGTTTCAAACGGTACATCTGGCCAGCCTGGTCTCGCTGGGCTAAGTTCAAGGTGTCAGTAGGCTGACCAGACGTAGCATTGGAAATGGGACAGGACCGTTGTTTTCTGCCCCATTTAAAATGGTACCTCTGGTCAGCCTACTTCTGGTTCACTTGGGACTCTGGCGAGAACACCCTTGGTCATGACAGATTCCACTGTGGTGATGTGGCACGAGAAAGGCCAAGGTGCCATCCGCCAGTTCGAAGGGAGTAGATCACAACAGAGATGAAGTAAGGCTCAAAAACACGGGGGCTGTCACACATGCCAGGCAGAACTACTGGTGATCTCCTGTGGGAGACCAACAAGAACTCCCAGGAAGAGCTGGGAGAGACATGAGTAGGAAAGGAAACTCGTCCATTCCTAAGTGGGCACAGGAGCAGCCGGGCAGTGGTAAACATGTACCAATTTGACACCTTCTGGAATCACACAGCTGGCAGGCCAGGTGAAGTAGAACAATATGTGTAAATTGTATTCGCTGCTGCGTGCTGGGATGAGACCCCCATTTCAAATTCAGGTTCATTAAATAAGAATTACATTCTTGGGAGTAAATTGCATTCTTGGGAGTAAATTTTCTTTTCTTGAGAAAAGAAAAAAATGTACTCTTGGAACAACCAAGCCTGTATATATTGCCCATTCATGTTGTTATGAGTGAAGGATTACTCTATACTTTAGAATTATTTTTTATTACACAATATTCATACTCTTAAAACAAATGGATAGGAAATAACACATTATACTTCTAACATTTAATCCTGGGAAAATATCACTAAATCATACTTGAACTTAAATAAAATAGCGTAATGGAAAGAATAACTAATCCAGGAAGACATTTTTACCTGTCTTTGAAAATACAGAAGGCAAACAAACAAACAACCCATGGACACAATCAATAGTTTAATGTTTATTTGGGGATGAGTGGGTTAGGGAAGGGAGAAAGGGGAGGGGGTGGGAGAGGAGAGGGGGAAGCTAAATATAAGGTGATGGAAAGAGAAGTCACATTAGGTGGTGAACTGATTATACAGCAAGTTGACAAGGCACTGTAGAATTGTATGCCTGAAACCTATGTAATCCTTGCTAACAGACCCCGAAAAGTCTAACAATAAAAATGAATTAAAAAAAAAAAGGAAATACAGAAGGCAGAGTGGAGGTCACGATGCCTGAGGCAACTCAGGAATAAACAGAGGTTAAAAGTATAATAATGATAGATTTTTTAAGAATACTTGAATTTGGAATTACAATTTTAAGTGACCTTTCTTAAGGAAAATAGCTCTCCATCTTCAAGTTCTTCCTCCACTTTGTCCAACTATATGAAGTCCTATTTGTTTTTCAAATCACACCTCAGAGGTCACCTCCCTAGCCAGCCCTCCAGGATTGCCCCTCCAACCTCCCACCGCCCAGCCCACCCCAGACTTCAGAGCGACACTTTCTCTTCTGAGAGCCCTGTGTCTCATTAATGCTCCTATTACTGCATTCCTCACACAATATTAATTTTTTGCTTGTGTTTTTAAATCTGTTCTGTTTATGGAAAGTACCTGTGTCTCACTCACATTTGTATTCCTGGTGCTAAGAACAATACCTGGCTTAGAGCAAACACCAAATAAATGTCCCTTTTAAAAAACTGAACTGAAATGCCAAGGGCTTTCTCCAGATACTGACACAGTGATGCAACAGGGGGAAGTTGTATTTTTAAAAACTATAATACAATCTGATCTGTGGCCACACTCAAACTCACGGGATTATACAACCCGAACTTTGGGACTGGATCCAGCCTGGCCCCTCTCCGACTTGGCTGCACCTGTGCCTCACCTGGGCGTTCGTTTAAATACAGGTTCTCATTCAGAGAGCCCGGGGCAAGACTGAGAGTCTGCAGTTCTCACCCGCTCCCAGGTGGTGCACGGTTTCTGATCCACCAACCATAGTACATAAAGTAGCAGGAGCCTAGCCCCACACCACTACTCAGATGCATTACTATGGCTACGACATTCGGACAACTGGTCAACGACAACACACGTGGGAGTCGGCCTTTCGAGCTCACCTAAGACTCTGGTTCCCACGCTTTAACCGTGTCACTATCACCTGGCTGGGCCCCACCCACGCTCCTCCTAACTCAGCAGGCCTGGGTGTGGGGGGGCAGGCCACAGTTCTAACAGGTTCCCAGGTGATGCCGCTCTTCCGGGGACCACGCTTGGGGAACCGCTGCTCCAAGAGCCACCTTGAAACCACCGTAATCAGTGACCGGTTCATCCATAATTGTCAGAGTCCAAACATTCACACGGGTGGCAGTCGGGGAACAGATCGGAGCACCTCAGACCCATGTGCCACATGACAGTGAGTTGGTGGCCCAAGGTATTAGAGATACGTCCCCACAAAAAGCACTGGGGGAGGACCTGGCTTCCAATTCCAGGGCTTGAACCTGTGGTGTGCGTCCCCTTGAGAAATTCCGGAGCCTCCCCAAGGCCCGATTTCTCGATCTACACTTCTAGACTCAGCTGAAGTAGGTTCTGAAGAGCTGACCCACCAGAGCGCCCGCAGGCGGTTCCGTCCATCCTTAACCCAGCTTCACCTTCGCCCTTGACTCTTGAGCCATACAATGATGCATCTTCAGCTGGGCAATAAGACTCCAAGTTCCCTAAGGGCAGAGATGAGTTGTATTTAGATTTATTCCCCAGGAACTATAAGTAGTGCTGGCAGATAACGGGCACTCGTTAAATGTCTGCTATTGAATGAGTAAAAATAATAAACTCTGGGTTCCGAACAGCCCTTTAGGACCTGTCTCTATGCGAATTCTCTCATTTTAGCTGCTTTGAAGCCTCATTAGAAAAGAACACCCCACCAAGTAGTGCTGGGACCAAGAGGCACACAATTCAATGCTTAATACAACTCTCCAAGGGACGAGTCCATGGTTAGGCTGCTGAGCTATAAATGCTTTTTTTTTTTAAATTTTCAGATTTAATGATACATAAAATTATTTTTGTAGGAAGTACGTTCGCTGCTACACTTTATCACAAGCTGTATTAAGGCAGTTTTCCCATAGGCCTTGCTTTTATAAATAAACTGGGTATTTTATTACTGTAAAGGTTTTCATTAATAAAAAAAAAATCTTTTTCTGTTAGGTGTTTGTTTTTTAGAATTCCGAAGTTATATTTCAGTTAGAAACACTTTTCTCATTAACAGAATAATAAATCCGCATGTGTCTTTTTTTTTTTTTTCAACTTGTTAAACAAATACTTTCGCAGCTGCAAGGTTTTCTAGAAGGAGGGTGTGTTGAGCCATGCAAGG
Organism: Lyroderma lyra; assembly: GCA_004026885.1. Taxonomy (NCBI): domain Eukaryota; kingdom Metazoa; phylum Chordata; class Mammalia; order Chiroptera; family Megadermatidae; genus Lyroderma; species Lyroderma lyra. Next base: position 185,911 of record PVJL010000399.1, on the reverse strand, counting down.
CAGAGAGGGGAGCGGTGTCGAGGCGCGCAGTCTGAACCACCAGCAAAGGCGCCGTGTCCAGCGTCCTGGGGCCGGTTGGTTCGGGTATGCAAACAGTTTGGGGGAGAAAGACGGACGCTGTTTTGGAAGAATGTATCCTGGCTACAGATAAAGGGGCGGGAAAGGGAGGCGGAGCTAGTTCTAGGACAGACTAGAGTCTCGGAAGGGAGGGCCTGCTTTTCGGGGTTCAGCGTGGGCGAGGCAACAGCCCGGGGAGTTCGCGCGTGAGCAAGTGGCGGCTCCTGGCGGCCGGCCACTCCCCTCTGCCCTGAGGTTACCGCGGAAACCACCACCGAGAAGTGAGCTCGCGGATTCCGCCCTCGCGTAGGGTATGAGCCGTCCGTCTTCTGCTGGTTTGGCCCTGCAGTTGTTAACGGACCCACCTCTCCTCTCCGTCCCACCTTCTGGCCTGGCACGATTTAGCACATCTCAGAATGTCCTTGTGCCGCGCCGCCGCGTTCTGGCCGCGACTTTGGCGAGTGACTGTGGGTGGGGCATGGAAGGATTGTGTGCCTGTTTTCTCATCTGTACGCTAGGGACAAACAGTTCCTGTGTTAGTTTTCATGAGAAATGCATGAGTTCATGGATGTCTTCAGGAGGGTGTCTAACGTCTAACAAGCCTGAACCAATGTTAGCAGATACTATTTTAAGATGGAGTAAAATGTGCACATTTGCAGGCAGGTGCAAGCTTTCTAACCATAGCCACAGGCGATGGCGGCCCACACCCAGATCATGAACCAGGAGGGGGTCTGGACCGGGTAGTTCTCATGAGCACAAATGAGGGCTGTCCGGAAAGTACCCAGCCACGTAATATTTACATATATAAAGGCATTTGTGGCTAGATTTTTTCCAGACAGCCCTCATACAAAGATGGGCCCCCCTGCATAATTCGATCTGGTCTAGACCAGCAGTTTTCCAAAGTGACTAAATATCATCATCACCTGAACGCCAGAGAGAGAAAAAAAGCTACAAGCAAGACAGACATACTCAGGCGCTCGTTTCTCACTTCAGCTAGGGGTGGTACCCAAGGGTCTAATCAAAGGATCGAAGATGCGATCAGATGGTGGTGTCAGCTGGAGAGCCTGCACCTTTCCGCTCCCAACCTCCACTCAGTTTCCCCTCTGAAGCCAGCGGGCTGCTGTGGGACCAGGAAGACCCAGCGTCCCCGGAGGAAGGCCAGCAGGCCAAAAGCCCACATTCTAGTTTGGAGACCATCAGGCAGGAGGATGCTCTTGCATAGAGGAGGGTCGACCTTTTGTTCTACTCAGGCCTTCACCTGATTGGACGGGGCCCACCCACTTTAGGGAGGGCAATGTGCTTTTCTCAGTCTGCCCATTTACATGTTAATGTCACCCAAAAAACACCTAGACAGAGACACCAGAATAAGCACCTGTCTGGGTACCGCATGGCCTTGGCAAGCTGACACATGAAATTACCCATCATGGGTTCTGCAGGTAAGTGCTGAGTCCTTGCGTCGTACTGTGTCCGCTCCCAGGCACCTGATTTCACTTCCGCAGGCGCCGTTTTAACCGCCCCTCCTGCTGTGGGTAGTGTCCCCTCCTCTCAGCACCCCACGCGTGGCCACAGTTCAATACCTGCCGTCTCTCACGGAAAGGTGAGCTCAAAGAGGTCTCATCCGGAGACAATGGGTTACATTTTCAAATCACCAGATGTTGGCTTATTTTAGGGCAAGCTTTGCAACATTTCCCACGACTTTTTGTTTATGAGGAACAGAATGCACACAGTATGTTCTAACAGAGAACGTGGACGTAATGAAAGGAACTCCAATTTAGTCCCAAATCTTCTGAAGTGGCTGGTGCGTGGATACCCTCCTCCTAGGAATTGTGTTATCTGCCCCTGTGTGTAACAAGCTGGCGCTGGAGGTGGGGGGATGGGGGGGGGGCTGACTCTTCTCCCAAGGGAACAGCCAGTACTAGCTGCACAGATGGGCCTATTTATTCCCATCGCCGAGATGAGGAAAACAAACAATAGGGAAAAAGACCGTAACAGCTGCACCGAGAAGGAGCTGGGAGCAGAAAGGCTTTCTCTCCCGACAGCTTACCTGAGGGTCAGCCTTACCCCATAGGAGTGGAAACGGAGTTTTGCCATCTCTAGAGGGACACCCAAAGTGTCACCTGACTGCAGAAGGTGAACTCACGGCAAATGGATCTCCGTAACCAACAAGAGGGAGACCAAACAGAAGTCCTAGAACAGGAGGCTTCTAGGAAGCAATAGTAGGTGGAAGAGACATACCACCTCCAACCAGAAAGTGAACGAGAAGAGCTCAGGAAATCCCTTTCAGCATTAGAAAAAGATTTTCTGGAACTAAAATCCGACCAAACAAATGATTTCCCAGTTTTCAAAGAGAATGTGTTGATTTTGTTCACTGCTCTATTCATTACACATTTACACGACTATTCAGTGGATGAGTGAATAAAAGTCAGTGGATAACAAATGGTAGAGGCAGTGGGAACTAATGAGAGCACAATGAGTGGCTGCAAAGTAGGTGGCGATGCGAAAACAGTACAGGAAACCGAGATCAAAACCACAATGAGATGGCGTTGCACCCCTTACGATGATGGCTGCCATTACTGCTAAAAAGAGGACAAAGCAGGAGATCAAACATGTTGATGAGGATGAGGAGAAATTGGAATCCTTCTGCAGTGATGGTGGGAACGTAAAACTGGTACAGCTGCTATGGAAAAACAGCATGGAGCTTCCTCAAAAAATTAAACACAGCTACCTTGTGATCCAGCAATTCCACTTCTAGGTATAGAACCGAAAGAAGTGAAGGCTGGGACTTGAACAGCTGTCCGCACGCCGACGCTCGGGGCAGCATTATTCACAGCTGCCCGATGCCGGAAACAGCCCACCTGTCCCCTGACGGGCGCATGGATACCCACAGAGCGGTCTGGCCGTACAGTGGAACATCCTTCAGCCTAAAAAAGGAGGGAATCTCACACTTGCTACGACATGGGCCAACCTGGAGGACACTAGGTTAATTGAAATAAGCCAGACCCAAAAGGACAGATACTATATGATTCCATTTAATGCGAGGTATCAAGAATAGTCAAATTCACAGAAAGTAGAATGGGGCTGGGGGTTGGGGGGAGTGTTTGGTGGGCATAGACTTCTAGTGTGGGAAGATGAAAACCTTCTGGAGAAAAATAACAAAGCAGAATTGATGAGGAGCAGGACAAGATCCATGAAGAGATTGGGGAGACCTAAGGTGTAAGTAACAGGAACGATAGGAGAAAAAGGCCCCGGGGAGGTGAGTAATCACAGACATCACAGAAGGATCATTTCCCCCATCTGAAGGAAGACAAGTCTGCAGATTGCGAGGGCCCCCTGAGGGCCAGACGGGGTTGCTGACAGTCAAAGGCCCCTGCCTAACAACATCTTGATAATGTTCCGAGCTCCAGAGGTACAGACAGCATCTTAGGAACGTTGGTCAGACCCAAATGATACGTTATTCACGGAGGCAGAAGAATCAGAGCAGCCCCAGACTTTTAAACAACATTAAAAGTCAGAAGGAGGTGAAATAGCATCGATGAGCCACCGTGAAGAACCCACAAGCCAGCCAAGACGGCAGCCGTCTGTCACGGTGGGATACCCATAGCAGTAGGTGACACGAGGGCTGGCGGAAGCAACGCAGCCATAATTGCCTCTGTTTTTCCGGTTACATGGCTGGAAGCCTTCTGGGCAGCCCCGTGCAGAAATAGCAGGTGCACGAAGTTCCTCCTCTATTCCAGATGCTCCTCTGTCGGCAGTAGATGCTACTCGTTTCAGCCTCACAGCAGTCCTATCAGGTAAACAGTTTTATTATGATCCCAATATTGCCAATGAGGAAACTGAGGCACAAAGGAATGAAGGAAGCTGCCTGAAGCGGCAGAGCCAGGGTTCCCCTTCAGGTGTTCACGTGCTCACACCATTCTACCATTTCTAGAATTGTCTTTGTGAGAGGTAGAGAAAGGGCGGGAGTAGGGCAGTTCGCAGTGTGGGGCCCTGTGGGGGAAGGCCGGCAGATGGAAGGCAGTGCGTATTGGAGTGTCCATAGTACACAGCAAACACAGCCCGCTGAACTAGTCCCTTGCAAACATATAAAAGTTGCACAGAGGCTCCCTGGTGGTGCAGTGGTAGGCTTCAGCGCTCTCAATGCTGTGGCCTGGGTTCGATTCCCAGTCAGGGAACCAAAAAAAAAAAAAACTCCAAAATTGCATGTACATATGAAGAAGAATCAGAAGGTGATGAGACATATGAAAATGTGGGTTCGATTTCTGACCAGTCTGCAAGTCGTTTTATTCTTTGATTTCTGTTATTTCAATCTGCTGTCTGCAATCAAGCATTTGGAAAGAACAGCGTTGGGACTCAGGGGACAGGCCACCTGGGTTCCAGTCCTCATTCTACTTCTTTGGTCGCTGAGTTCTGGGGTATACATTCCTCCTTGGACTTTGCTCCCCATTGACGGACAGGAGTTGCGTTCTCAGTCTCCTGCCGCCATCGGTCATGAGCTGTGGCTGCCCCGGGAGCATGTGTGTTATTTTGTCTCATGGTCCAGCAGTGGTGGCTCCAGTATGAGGCGACCTCAGAAAAGGTCACAGGTGTGAACAGGTAGTGGTAACATGCACCCAACCTGGAGAAGTAGCCCTTAGCACCGCGAAAACGTATCCAAGGAAATTCAGGATGAGCACTGAGGTGTCCCCATCTTGTTTATTTTTCTCCCATAGCAGAAAGGACCGAGGGAAGGAGCTAGAGAAGGAGACCAGAGGCCTGATAACCTGCAAGACACGAGGCGCTTTCTATCTGGCCGCTTCCCCATCCTCAGCGCGTTGGGTTTTTGCTTGGTTGAGAGGCTGCTCCGCCTGCACACGTAACACGCATGTTTCAAGCAGGAAGAAGTGGGCACGGATGGCAGCTGAAAGGTGCTCCCTGCCAAGGCTTTTACATCTGCGTCATTTCTTGACATGGGCACGGAAACTCCAAAGCTAACTCCCCCTCTTAGCTCATTAGTCACAACTGGAAGACATGCTCACCCCCAAAGCAATCACTGGCCAAGGGCAGGAGATCCCCATGTTAATTTTAGACGAATCACGTTTACCCCTGGTGCTGGGGCAGGAGCCCGCCCTCCTGGAGATCAAGTGACCCGGACACGTCACTGTTCTATTAGCAGCACCGATGGCTGGCGGGTTGGCCCTCAGCAGTAGCTGCCACCACCCTGTGCTCTAGTTGAGATCACGGAAGTATGCGATCCAAGGAAAGGGCAGTGGGTGGAAAGAGAAGAGGGTGGAAACGAGCTATGGAGCGACGGGCCGAGGAAGAAGGGCCCATGGAGGAGTTCAGAAGAGGAGCCACAGAGCAGGGGAACCTGGGAGTGCGACATTCCAGGAGCCGCGGGGTGCAGGCTGTCCCGCCCACGGGGTGCCGCTGCGTAATAGACCCCCCAAACTTGGTGCCTTCGGTCAGCACTCATTACGACCTCTCAGGGCTTGGGGCACTGACGGAGCTCGGGTAGGTGGTTCTGGCTCAGGCAGTCCCATGTGACTGCGGTCAGCTGGTGGCTGAGTCTGGACTTGTCTCAAAGGCTTCCCCACTCAGTCCCACGTCTGGCGCTTGGGCCAGGAAGACATGAACCCCTGGAGGCCTCACGGCCCATCTCTTTGCCGCCTTCCCCCACTGCGTCCTCCCTGTGACTGCCTCACCGTAGCCTGAGTGCTGACACCTTCCCAAAGTGGGTCCAAGGAGAGAGCCGGTAGCAGTCGCGTCACCTTTTATGACCCAGCCACAGAAGTCGTAAGGCATCGCCCGCTGCATTCTCATTAGAAGGAAGAGAGTCACCTCTATTGAGTGGTTCTTCCTGGGCACAAGGCAAAGCATTTCCGGGCATCTTTTCAAACCACCACATCCCAGTCATGTTTGTTTCAAATGACTGCTTGGTTGTCACAACAGGACAAGGATACAATTTCTGAAAAGACTCCAGGCCAAGGATACCAGTGTCTTCACTGCAGCTACAGGACATAAAACTCCTGTGAGTACTCTACCCACCCAAGGAGCCCTGGCACACCTCCACCCATAGGGACAAACTTCGTTAAGCGTTAGAGTCCCCCAGGTCACCCAGCTGATCAGACCTGTCCACGGTTCCAGTGTGCGTACTTGAACTTTCTCACACTGTCTGGCATGCACGCCCATCTCAGCGAATGTTCTGGAGTCCTACCTGAGCCGCCATCCTCTCAGGGGCAAGCTGCTGGTGACAACCCCCACACACTGTCTTTCCTCAGCATTTCCTGTGAGCCCGAGCGATCAAAGGTCACTTCTGGAGCCTGGCTTCTGCCAGCTGGCCCTGTCACCCAGATGGCCTGCGGCCCTGCAGGCACCTGCTGGTCTAAAATCGGTGCCCCACCTGCTTCCAAAGGTTTGCGGCTGCTCCCACTGACCAAGACGAAGACGGATAAGGAGAGGACGAGGTGGCTGGACGATTAGGGGCAGCTCTACGCTTCCTGATAGCGAAGCCAAAAAGGCTCCTGCAGGTTTCCATTCTTCTTCAGAGACGAACTCTTTCCTAAAGTAAGCTCATATGTCACAACGGGGCAGTGAACAAAGGACACTTGGTTGCAAAGTCCACCTGCCACCTTTAACGACAATTATGCAAGAGCCACGGCTGTCTGCGTGATGGATTCTTCTATTGATCCTTTATGAAGACGAAAGATTCACTATGCCCATGAGGCCATCTCTTCCAATATTATGTGTCTTGAATGAGTCTTGGGTTCCTTCTCTGGGACATTTATTGAGTGTCTTCAGCATGTCACACGTGGGCCAGGTGCTAAAATAGGAGTCAGTGTGTTGTGGAGTCCTCTACGAGTGTACTTGTCAGGCATGAGTGTGCAACACGCTTTCCTGGGGAGCGCGTGAGAACTCGGGGCCCCATCTCTAGGCTGTCTGATTCGCGAGGGCTGGGTGGGGCCCAAGAATGTGCATTTCTAGCACGTTCCCAAGTGAGGACGATGCTGGTCCAGGGCCCACACTTTGAGAACCACTTCTCTAAGAGTCCCTGTACAGATTGGTATTCTAAAATGGTTTTAAGCTTGTTACATGCTTTGGGCGTGAGATTTGAGGGGGAAGGAGTGGCAGAACACACGTGCCTCTGAGAACGATTAAGACCCGGGTTTTCTTTCCAGGTACAAGGCATATCCACTCATTTCTGATAAGCATGGGAAACAGTCGATGCATTGTGGAAGGTGTGGTAGTTTCTCTCAGCCAAGAGCCTGGGAATCTTTTTGAAAAATGTGTAAGGCCCTAAAGTTACTGCCAAACTGCGTGAAGAGATGACATTGGGGCCGAAAATCATTTGAAACATCTGTTTCCTTCTCGTAGCTCAGTCCATACAAGAACCCCAGTGTCGCCTCTGAAAATATTGTAGCTTTATGAAGAGCATTACCCTGACGGACCTGTGAGAATGAATTATGTGCAAAATGCCATCGAAGACACGTGAAAGTGTCATGCTAGGGTCAAAGAGAAGCTCATAGAAGCTTCCAGAGAGGGCAAGCAGAGAAGAAACAAAGGAGCAGGGCTGAAAACGCTTTGAACTTCTCAGCATAAACAATGGAAGCTAGAAGTATACAGAACAAAGCCTTTAAAATGTTGAGACAAAACGATTTCCCATCAAGCGTTCTCAGCCAGCGAAGTGTAACGTATGCTAAAGACATTTATAGGCTTGCGGAACCACAAAAATATTCTTCCTCAGCCCCATTTGTCAGGAAGCTACTGGAAGACTGGCTCCCCCCGCCAAAAGGAAGTCCAAAAGGAAGAGAAACAGCGTTGTTCCAGGAAACTCGTGGGCTGAGATAAAGGTGGAGTTAGGAACAGGAAGACTGGGCTGAAGGGAAAAGCAAATACATTTTTAAATGATATTTTGCATGTAATTTACATAACAGAGAACACCTTCTGGGGGAGGGGCTCGGACTTGAACGTGGAGGGCTTGTTGGAGGGACCCGTGCACACGGCCTGGCAGAGGTTGTTGCGTGTCCTTAGCCTTGAGACACGTGGGGGTTAACTAGGAAAAAAGGAAGAGTCCAAAGCGATTCCGTCTGCGGGGGAAGCTGCAGGTGCAGCAGGTGGGACTTGGGGGGCAGGGGGTGCCGTGCAGGAAATGACAGAAAAACCTCGGAGGCCCTCGCAGAGAAAGACTTGACCCTTTAAAGCGGGAGTAAGCCATGATGGCCCGAGCTCCAGCTGCCTATTCTCGTCAATAAAGTTTATTGGCACGTTCTCTGGCTACTTTCCCACTACAGGGTCACCACTAAGCAGTTGGGACAGAGTCCCTGTGACCCACAAAGCTTAAAATATGGATTATCTGGTTTTATAGGAAAATTTGCCAACCACTGTTTTAAACCATCAGCGTTCAACTGATAAAAAGAAAACCTAAATGAAAGTAAGTAAAACCCAAACTTAATGACTATGGGATCATCAAATGTTACCGCTGCAAGACATTGCCTATAACTACATTGATTCACAAGAGGGAGGTGAACTAGCTTGTCCAAGGTCCAGAGAGAATGGGAGATCTAGGCGTGCTCTCCAGGCCACTAAGTCCCCTCTCAGGTTCGTGCCCGCCGCCATGCTGCTCTCTCTGTCTAATCTAGCATTGCATTTAAATGGTTTCCATCTAGGTGAGTCATAAGAAGTTACTAAAGTAAGATATTCATGAATTAAAACCAGCATGTGACCAGGGGTCACCGAGAGCTCTAATTCAGCATTCTACAGTGAAAGCTGTGGCCACAAAGCTCACACTGAGCTGAAACTTCAGCCTTTTCAAGAAGCAGCACTGATCTGAGCGCACAACCAATGTTGCCTTGAGTGTGATTTTTCAATTGCTTTCCATTGTAAAGTGTTACTCTAGCTCATCAGTTATTTCGTCAACCCATGTGTACTTGCCAATTGGGGACCTAAAATATTCCCAAAGCACAGTGTCAGGTGCCTAACATCGAGTGTTCAAACATGAATCATCTGCATGTTCTCTTAAGAGCTCAACTGTTGTAACCAGCAGATTCAAAAATGTAATGGCTCACAAAGAAGATTCTGATTCACATAACACTTTGAAGTCATAGAAGTCGAATGGGGGTGCAGTGTACAAGGTTAGTGGGGGTAGGGATAGAGGGCTCTGCTCCACATTGTCATTCAGGGACCCAGGCTGATGGCAGCTCTGCCGTATTTCAACATTTAACTTCCAGGTACACTCTATCACCATCATTCCAGCCAATAGTAAGCAAGGGAAGCCGTGGAGGAGTATGGAAGGTTTCATGTCACTTCTACTCAAGTTCCACTGGCTAGCACTTAGCCACCTGCCTGCACCTACCTACGAAGGCAACTGGGAAATTTTCAGCCATCTGAAAAATCGGGAAACATATGATGAACTTATTTCAAAACAATATTTTATACGCATTTTCAAGTAACATTCTCAAACCGTTTTTTCCAAACACCTTTTCATGTGTGTGTCCATGGGCCTGGGAAGGGATAGGTGGATTTGAGTGGTTTTCACCATTCCTATTGCTAAAGTCCTTTATGGCCAAAAATGCTGATAAAGCAACATGCCATTGTGATCACTTAGATCTCTTGTCCTGTGGAGATCGGGCTGAGTCAGACAGGTGTCCTCCAGGCATCTGTTGTCCCACCTAACTATCAGAATTGCGGTAGGAGAGCAGTTTCAGCCTATAATTTGGTGGCTGACTATTAGGGGGGTGGGGATTTGAGCTGAGGCATAACAAGGACGTAGTCTCCCCAGGAACTCAGGCTTTGGGACAGGGCCTACCTGACTTGAGGCTAAACAAAACTGAAAGAGAAAAAGCCACATTTACCTGGCTGATGAGTCACAGCTTAGGATGGATCAAAATACCTTTATCTCATGTAGATGTCATAGTTTCAGCATGGAGACAGACCCCATCCCAGCTGAAGCCAGCACCCCTCATTGACTAGGGTCCCACGGGCCTCTGCTGATCAGGTCAGCATGGGTTCTAAACCCAGTGACCACAGACCCGTGTTTACATCCTCATTCTACCAGTCGTGTCCCTGCCTAGAAGAAACTATGGACTGGGAAAAGGGAACAACCCACTGTTCGATTCTGCCATAAATTGGCCTGGGATTGGCGTAATCTACATGACCTGCCATTTCATTCATGCTCCCACCCCTTCCTGATCATCAGGAGACAATGGCACTCCCCATGGGGACAGTGGGACAGGGAGGCACACACCAAGGTGGGGGCAGGCCATAGCTGAGGGGAGCAGAGCTACCCCAACCTGAGTGGGAAGGGAACACTGGAGGCATCGAAGATAAACTCACCTAAGCCTGTCCCATCCTCAGCTGTGGGTCATTCATTCGTGTCATCAGACTGCTTTGAGTCCTGTGGGCGCTGGGTTTCCATGCACTTTGCTTTACAAATTCTTGCCATCTAGTGGCAAAAGTAGTGAGGCACCTTCTCTTTTGAACATGCCGATATTTGCCCAGGACTCCAAGTGAGGGTTTGAAGGTGCCTTAGGGCAGATGTTTGAAAATATGCAAAAGTAAATGTAGTTGAAGCAAAAGTTTCAAGACCTGGATATGGCACACATGGGGAAACGAAAGAAAACACGTCAGACGAAGTAGGGGGCTCAGCTCTTCTGTCAGTGTGTCACCGTCTCGTCAGCTCTCTCCTAGATGCCAGGCGGGCAAGTATCATGAATTATCTAGGCACCGCCGTCATTGTCACTATCACCATCCATGCAGAAGGGCCTGGTGACAGCTGCCCCAAATTGCTTTTGGAAGGGGAATACAATGAACAAATTGTGTGGATTAGACATACCTGAGCTTTGGAGATCTGGCCAGAAGGCAGCGGCTTGGGAAACCAGAGGCTAGGAGGCCCCTGAAGCCTGCTTCCTGCTCATGGAAATGGCATGGGGAGGGGGCTGGGGACAGAAATCTGCTTTTGTTCTCCTTTTGCTTCACATGTAGGAATCATGGGACCTAAAGCCATAGCGGTGAGCAGGGACAGTGTGTGCAATTGGTCAGGGACAGGCTCTGGAGATCAGATATCCCTGAGGTAGGCTGACCAGATGTCCTGTTTTAAAGGGGACAGAAGACAACGGTCCTGTCCCGTTTCCAACGGTACGTGTGGTCAGCCTGCTGACACCTTAACGTTAGCCCAGTGAGACCAGGCTAGCCAGTCGGACCATTTGAAATGGGACAGGACCATTGTTTTCTGTCCCATTTAAAATGTTACATCGGGTCAGCCTACCCTGAGTTCCAACCCCAGCTCTGCCAATTCCCTGCTGTCTATCACATCACGCAGTGACCATCATGATACATATTCTCTCTACATGTCAGTTTATTCGTCTGTAAAATAGAGACAGTAATTCATGCCTCTTCAGCTTTTGTGAGGATCAGTTGAAATCAGGAATACCATCACTTAGCACAGTGCCCGGAGAATCCATAGTATGGACTTACTATATAGTACAGCCAGATACTAGAAGGGTAGTTCTTCAAGTTTGTTTCCCGTGGAAAGCTGCATGACAGCATGTGACTGGCAATTTCATCAGTCATCATTCGAAATAACAGATGCTATTCAAACTTTTCTCTCTGCAGAAGTTTCCCCAGTATTCTTTCTGAGTTTTTACATCTTTGTAAGGTAACTGTTCTCAAATATTAGTTTATTAGGACAGTTGAAGGTTTGATTTGCATACAGTAATCTTTAATTCAAGACAACAAAATGCTATTCCTTCGGAGTATTTTTTCTGAATTTAAAAATTAACAACATATGATCTCAACACACACGTCACTAAAATAACTGAGAAGTAAAATAGTCCTAAGTGTCTTTCACTGTTAGCAAACTAAGCTTCCTGGAGGTTGCTCTAGTCGGGAAAGCAGAAGTGGTAACTTCTAGTTCCTTTCCTTCTACCGGCTTCACCTTGACACCTAGGTAATTTCACTATTTTAATTTTTCCTAATTGTATAAAAAATGCACAATAAAAATATAAAGTATTACCAAAACAATGACGATACAATAAAAGCCGTTCTATGGAAGAAAATGGAAATGTAAACAGCTTTCTAAAATAAGGATTGTCGGGGGAATTAAGCCAACCCTGCAAATCTGAAGCTACGTATGCATGCATCTGACATGAAAAGGAAAATGGCCAACCAACTGCATCGGAAACAAGCCCCCTGTTGGTTGTGTTCTTCTTCACCTTAAAATTTCGACTGTATTTAATTCTCTACAAGTACAAGGCAGGGTACGGTTCCTTTGCCAATGAAAAGTACATAAAACCTTTGCTGCTTGGGGGCCCTATTCCTCCAGCTCACCCCTAACTGCAAGGCTCTGTGGGGTGACTGCAGACTCACCTGCTTAGGAATAGACCCCATATTAAGGCAACGTTTACAGAGACCTTGTCCATGTGCTCTTGGTTGCTTTTTCCCCCTTCTTCACACACTTCCTCTCTAGGGGGATAATTAACTTTCTCCTGATGCATACACATCCTGAGCTGCAGGCCCAGGATAATTGGAGTCAGGTAGCTCTTTGCTCTCTAATTTAAATGGGTCCTCAGGCTTCGAGGTAAACAAGCAAAACCAGTCACCTGTAGGCCCAAGACAGCAATGGAAATGTGTGACTAGGGCCTGGCGTCCCGATCTGCAGCATACTCGTGGTGAAAAATGACAGTCAACAATCGGAGCCCGGGAATAAAATCGAGACGGCTGGGGCAGATGGCAGAGGAAGGGTTCCTGACCCCCCCCCCCCAAATAATGGGACACCCTCGATTCGGGGACAAAGAGTTTTGGCCCTGAGCAGAAGCAGGACCAGTGCTACCAGATCTTCCGATTTTTCGAGAGAAGCCAAAGACCTGGCTTTTATTTGCAATCTTTCATATTTTCCAAGTTAGCAAGTCATTCAAGTGAGGGCAACATTACAGTGAGAGCAAAGGAAACAAAACTACAAGATACTGGTTTCCCACGTGTGGCCTACAGCATGCAGCTGTCTTCGGGGCTGCATTTCTCCTTGAAATGTAAATTGAGATACATGCTATTCTTTTAAAAACTCTTCTCTACAAGAAAACTGAAAAAACCAAACAAAAACCAGAAAAATGAACGACTCCCCCAAAGAAACAAACCATAGTGGTAAAGTAGTGAGATCAAATCAAGTCTGGCGGTGAGTTAGTAGCACTGACACAATGTTAATGTCTTAGTTTTGACCAGGGGCCCGTGGATCTGTAAGCTCTGAATGTCGGGGGGACGGCGTGGAGGCCGGGCGGGGCTGGATACGGACACGGCAAGTTTTCTGTAGATGTCGAACGACTCCACAATGCGGAGTTCATTTCAAAATAAACACGTCCCATCAGTGAAGTCATCGAACATATACGGAAGAAGCCAGGTGTCCACTGAGTTCAGGTACGGGTCGGGGACAAACGTAAAAAACGCCGGAGAGCACAGGGTGTCTGAAGACAACTGCGTAAACCAATGTGAGTGGGTCAGGGCATCTGGTAGGTGAGGACGTAGGTGACACGTCTGAAAATGGCAGCGAACTGCTGTCCTGAGTTTCACGTAGACACAGCAGACAATGGCATGGCTCCTTTATTGTCTCCATACTTAAATATTGTTTTAAACACAGGCAGGCTTCTATGCTCATCAGTGCTCTACCGATTTCCTAGCTTCTGATTTTCAGTTTTTTCTTTACCATTAAGGAAATACAAGGTGTGTACTAGTCAAGATTAAGCACAAATGAAAGGCCGGAAGAAAAGGAAAGAGACGTCAATGTAAGCCACGACCACACACACGCACACACACACACACACACACACACACACACACATGCGACCATCTAGTCTAGGTCACCTATAGTGGGGCTTCTCAGCCTCGGCGCTGTCGGCATTTTGGTCTGGCTCATTCTTTGGGGTGGGGCTGCCCTATGCACTATAAGGTATTGAGCAGCATCTCTGGTCTCTTCTCACTAGATACCAGCAATAGGCCTTAAGTTGTGACAAACAGAAATGTCTCCAGACATTGTCACATGTCCCCGGGTTGGGGGAAGGATTGCCTGATTGAGAACCACTGGCCAAGAGCAAACGTGTATTTATTTAAATCAGGGCACACATTGCACAGGTGTCTCCTGTACTACCATTCACGTTATTAGAACTATCAGGTAAAACCACATGAAACCGCTGTTTTTGTAGGTAAAAAATGGTTCACTATCAGACATTTCCTAAGTTTCAGCCTGAAGTTGCTGTATTTCCTCGTTCATTGGTAAATAGCAAAATAGCCACTGCTATTAGTGGTAAAAAATAACTTGTTAGTGTGGGTAATCATGTCATAGAATGTCATGATAACCAACCATCGCGATGGCTGGGAGACTTGGTAAATTATGGAGCTATTAAATAAGTTAACGCCCCGGTTCGAGACGGTGGCTGGAGAGTGTTTTTATTCATTGGCTCTGGGTTCATGAGAAGCTGAAAGTGAATTCAGCACCGAGAATAATATCGTTGCTGCTAACGTGCATTCTCTGCTGATTGGTTAAGAAGCCGCAATGGCACGTGGGGGGCGGTGCTGGTGTGGGTGTCTAGTGATGGCATAGGGAGTGGGGTTCTCACAGGCTGGAGCGGGGGCGTTGGTGGCCCCACGGTCCACACCGCGTAGAAAGCTGTGGTTTCCACATGCTCAGCCAGCTGAGGTTCGGGGCACCCAGCCTGGTGGCCCCTGGGCTACAACAAATCTGAGAGCTGGCATAGGGGCGCTAATGACATCCAATTAAGGGAGACATTGTTAGATGAGCTGGATGTGGTTCCTTGGGTCAAATCATGGCTCAGACAGGGGCATCGTGTAGCCGGTCATAGCTGACTCCAACAAAATATGACATCGACAGTTTCTAAAAGTCAAAAGTCATTTGGAAATTATTAGAATATTCAATGAGCAATATACTACCACTTAGATTACTTGGGAAGCAGTCATGGATTGATGTAGCTTAGTTTATTTAGAGAAGGGAGCACATTTACCATTTTATATATATTGATTTTTATGTTCCCACTGTGGCTATAAAATGTATTTATTTCCCTGATGGGCTCTCATCCGGTATCTGGAATCGCACTGGTTTTCAAAGGATAGCTCACCCCTGCCAGGATTGAAGAGTGAGCCATTTTCTCCTGCGTTTTAACATAAAAAACCAAACATATAAACAGAAAACAGAGAGGAGAGTTTATATCCTCGCCCACCACTGACTTGGATGCCTTACCGACTTGTCTCTGAGCCTCAGCTCGGGTGCTTTTGGAGCCAGAGCCACCATGGTCACTTTGAGAACTGAATGTGACTCTGAGACTGAGCATGGCCCTTAGCAGGGACTCGTGTTTCCTTCCATGGTTCCGGTTAATGAATAAATTAACGAGCAGCCTTTTTCTATATGAAGCTGATACAATTGGTGCCTAATGCTTTGTATTTCACCCAGTAGGGCTGTTCATTACATGTATCTTACCGACTTGATGCAAAGCACCTGGAATTTAAGTGCCTAAATACTGCGGAGGAGTGTGTTTGAACTAAAATACCTGCCTGTGGCTTGTTACACTTCTTCCCTTACCCATGACTGTGTAGCCTTGAAGGAGTGCCAGTGGAGTTAATAATTTACAAAGTGTGACTTTTTCCCCAAAGGCACTTGAGCTGAGGCTTTTGCAAACCTGAGTAAGGTCACATTATTCTTCTTTTAAAGATCAAGAAAAAAATCCCATCACTCTGTGAGAACTGATATGTAGATAGTTGTTATCGCAAGTTGCAGTTCATGAAAATGAACACTTTTTGGTCAAAAGGTGTGCTTGTAAACCAGACTGCTCCATGTAATAAGCCTTCAGAAAGTACATGCTAAACTCTTTTACTTCCTTGAGAGTTCTACTTGGGAGGGCAAGTTTTCCAAAAGTATTCATTTCATCTTTAAAAAAATAATAAATGCTATTTTTTCAAGTGAATTTTTTTTTTAAATAAACACTGAGAAACTGTCGATTTCAACATTTCCCCACTATGTTTGCAAGTGTCTGTCTTTTTAACTGGCACATCTGAGCCTAAGGAGCCAAAGGTCTTTAATGTGGGAGAAAAAAGAGAAATTCTGTTCCCAGCACAGCCCTACTGACTTGAACGCCGGCGGGGAAAGGAGAATGGCGGCCGGAAGGACCCAGATAAGAAGGTGACACCCACAGCTAAGAGCACGTGCACTGCTCAGTTGGGTGCCATTCTCAGGTTCACGACCAGTTCCTCCAAGGAAAAGTGTCTCAGCATTCTGGGGAAAGCGAGGAAAAGGATGGTACAATTCAGAATCCAGAGGGACAGAAAGCCATGGTAGAACTGGGAAGATCAGGGACATGCGTGCGTGCGTGCGTCCCTTATACGGTGATCAGAAAGACTGCTTTTGTTGAGTTATTCCTCATCCCTCTAAGACGTTTCTAGAAGTCACTTGATACTAGCTCTTCTTTTGTCCCTGGCGTGTTTATCACAGTGGCTGCGTCTGCACAGCGTAGAGAAGTGGGTATTTAGGAAGATGCCAAATGATGAAGGTACTTCCGGCTGCTGTCTACAGGGACCATGTCAATCGCACAGTAATTGCATTTTCGTTTAACCACGTGTGGTGCCCTCCCTAAGTGCACATTTAAAGGGGGTCGGTCAGAAAACATTTGTCATGTTTAACTTCTTCCCTGCATGTCTTCTTTATTTCCAGAGAAGGGGGGAGGGAGAAAGGAAAAGAAAGAAAAACCTGTGAGAACCTGCCAAGCAGTGTGCTGGACGAGGGACTGGCAAAGTACTCACGGCCTACGGGCCAGATCTCACCTGCCTCCGTGTTTGGAAAAAGAGGCTGTGTACACACACACACACACACACACACACACACACAAACACACACAGGAATCTTATGCAGCCACATGAAAGAAGGAAATCCTGCTGTTTGCAACCACTTGAATGGACCTTGGGGGCATTATGCTAAGTGAGGTAAGTCAGAGAGAGACAAATACTGTGTGACCTCACCACACTCACAGAAACAGAAAGTAGAATGGACTGGTGGCGGTGGAGGGGTGGAGATGTTGGTCACAGGGTACCAACTTCTAGTTATAAGATTGACAAGTTGTGGGGAGCTAATGCACAACATGGTGACTGTAGCTAGCAATACTGTCTTATACACTTGAAAGCTGCTAGGAGAGGAGATCTTGTTCTCATCACAAAAAAGAACTGGTCATTACATGAACTGACGGAGGTGTTAGCTAACGCTATGGCGGTGATCCTATTGCAATACAGGTGTATCAATTCAACGCTTGGTACACCTTAAACTTACACAATGTTCTATGCCAATGACACCCCAATAAAGCTGGAAAAAGAAAGACTTCCCATGGGAGAGGCTGGGCTTTTCAGCCACGTGATTTCTGCCACAACTCTTCACCTCTGTGACATAGACAGTGTGCAAATGAAAGGGTGTGTGAATGTGTAAAACTCTTTACAAAACAGGCTGTAAACAGAATTTGACCTTCGTTGAGTTTGCCGACCCCCGTGATGGAGTAGGGCATTCACGTCCAGCCCTCAGGAGAGCAATATGAGCTGGAGATATAAACATATAAATCATTAGGATTGTTTCTGGGTCTGGACAGGGGGCAGGGAGCACTTATAAAAGGAACCAAGAAGCCAAGAAAGCCTGGGATCATTCTTGGAGGCATGCCAACAGCATTCCAAGAAATGCTGGGTGAATGGGATCATCTTTATCAAAATTGTAGGATTATTTAGAAGCAGGAAACGTTATCATAAGGAAGGAGAACTATTCCTTTTATGTATCACATGGATCTAAAATGGAAAAGCCTTCTTCAGCCACTTCCATTTACATGGTGGAGTGAAGTAAGAGGCAGCAGATGCAGCGGTCAAGTCGGCCTGGCCCCACTAGGCAGCTGTATGACCTTGGGCAAGTTACCTAACCTCTCGGTTCCTCAGTTTCTCTACCTGCAAAACGGGGGTGAGCGTAACAAGACTGACTTCCTAGGGTTGTTGCGAAGGCCTGCCATGTACTAAGTCCTATATGCATGTACCACCTCACTGCTGCTTCCCTCATCAGGACGTCACCGCACTGCCTCAAAACCACGCAGAGCCCCTGTCTCCTTTAAGAACCTTCTAGCTCCACCATTAGAAACCTTCCTCACACCCCCATCTGTGCCTTGGCTGGGAATTCCTGCACAGCTTATCTTGCCCTGACTCCTGGGCTTGAATTATTCATGCCTTATCCAGCTCTTAAGCTCACTGAGGGCCCCAGAGTCTGTATCTTTGATCTAATTTCCAGAACCACTGATGTGGCCCACATGAAAGCCACATGTCCCTGGGCAGCATCCGATTATATGTAATTACCCAAGACATCGGTCAGTTTCACCTTCGCCTTGCCGCTTGAGAAAATTGACTCTTTAATGACCAATTTTCACGGAAAGGACTTAGTTTAAGACCCATCTTCATTGGATTCCAGTGAAGTTTGCTCTTGTTCCTACTTTGTTCGGGTTTTCGTTTTCCTGAGTAGCATTATGGACTCGTTGATTCTCATGCATTTGGCACATTTCCTGCAATTATCATTCCACGAATTTTTGGCGTTCACACTGTCCCTTTGATAAGTAGTAACTGCTTTAGCCTCTGGGTATCCTCCGCCTCATCTTGGACACAGCTGAGGCAAGATATCCTCGCTCGTACCTGCCCCGGACCTTGGATCTGCCAGGTCACCAAGGGTCCCTTATCAGGAGGCAGCATATACACACCAAAGTTTTTACTTTGAAAACTGGTGATTAAAAGGAAGAAAATGAAATAGATTTGGGGGTAACCAAGTAGCCCCAGAAGATGACGGGGTCTTCTTCTTTCCTAGGGAAGTCAGCTAATACTTGTAGACAGGAAGAGATTATATTATACAACTAGAAAATTAGCATTTGCAAGGGTAGAAAACAGTCTTATAGTAGAGGAATCAGGCCATCACCCCATTAAACCAGTGACTGATCTCAGTATCACTAATAGCAGGAGACCCTGACATGTTACCATCTCAGACGTGATCATGGTTTTGGAGTTATAAAGAAAAATGTCCTTATCTTTTTTTAAATAGCTCTCATTGAGATATCATTCACATACCCTTCAATTCACCCATTTAAAGTGTACAATTCACTGGCTTTTAGTTTATTCACAGAGTTGTGCCTCTGTCTCCATGATCAATTTTAGAATATTTTCATTACCCCCCAAAGCAACTCCACACCCTCTAGCCGTCACCCACTAGTTCCTCCACCCTCCCAACCCTCAGCCCTGGGCAAGCCCTCGTTTACCTTCTGTCTATAGATTTGCCTGTTGTGAACATGCAGTCGTGCAGTAGTGGCCCTTTGTGACTAGCTTCTTTCACTTAGCATGCTGTTTTCAAGGTGCAGCCACGTTGCAGCACATATCAGAACTTGATTCTTTTTTATAGCTGAATAATATCCCCCTGTGTGGACAGACCATGCTTTGTTTATCCGTTCATCTGCTGATGGGCATCCGGGTCGTTTTCAGTTTTTGGCTGCTAAGAGCATTCATGTAAACTATTTATTGGAGTACCTATTTTCAGTTCTTTCGGCCATGCTAGGACCTACCGTGTTAAACGGGACAGAAGACAACAGTCCTGTCCCATTTCAAACAATATGTCTGGTCAGCCTGCTGACACCTTGAGTTGAGCCCAGTGAGCCGGGCTGACCAGATGTACCTTTGGAAATGGGGCAGGTCCATTGTTTCCCGTCCCGTTTAACGCGGTACGCCCGGCCCGCCTACTACACACCGAGGAGTGGACTTGCTGGGTCATATGCTGATTCTGTGTTTAACTGAGGAGCTGCCAGACGGTTCTCCAAAGCAGTTTCGCCATTGTACATTCCCGCCAGCAGTCTGTGGAGGTGGCAATTTCTCTACATTCTCACCCCCATTTGTCACTGTCTGTCTGGGTGTGAAGTGGTTTTCATCTGTCTTTCCCTGATGGCTAATGATGCTGGGCATTCCTTCATGTTTAGTAGCCATTTGTGTATCTTCTTTGGAGAAATATTTAGTCAAATGCTTGGCTTATCTTTTGCCTTTTCTTAATAGACTTCATTTTTATTTTTAAAGCAGTTTTGGGTTCTCAACAAAATTGAGTGGCAAGTACAAAGCGTTCTCACATGCCCTCTGCCTCCACACCCGCACAGCCTTCCCGACTAACAATATCCTGTACCAGATGGTACATTTGTTACCACCTATGAACCTACATGAACATGTCATTATCCACCAAAGTCCCTAGCTTACATTAGGGCTCACGCTTGGTGCTGTACATTCTGTGCGTTTGGACAGATGTTTAATGACATACCCACCATTATAGCATCACTCAGAGTGGTTTCACTGTCCTCAAATCCCTCTGTGCTCTGCCTGTTCGTCCCTCCCTCCCCACAACCCCTAGTAACCATTCATGCTTTTACCATCTCCATGGCTTTGATTTTTCTCGAATGTCATGTAGTTGGAATCATACACTATGCTTCTTTCTCTTCGTCTCACACATTTGAGGTTCCTGTTTGTCCTCCATAGTTCCATAGCTCATTTCTTTTTGGCGCTGAAAAAGCTTAAATATTAGTTGGAGGCGCACAACATAGTGATGAGTCATTTATATAACTTATAAAAGTCACCACCTTGATAAATCTAGTACCCATCTGATACCATTCATATTTATTACAATACGAGTGTCATTGACTGTATGCCCCATGCAGTACTTTACATCCCTGTGATTCCATTTTCTGGATGTACCACCATGTATTTATCCATTCACCTACCGAAGGACATCTTGGTTACTTCCAAGTTTTGGCAATTATGAATAAAGCTGCTACTACAAACATCCACGCGCAGCTTCTTTGTCCATTTTTAAATTAAGTTGAATTTAAATTTAAAATAATTTGAATTTTAAATTAAATTATTGAGTTGTGGTTGCTTTTATACATTCTACATACATGTCCCTCATCGGGTATAGGAATTGCAAACACTTTCTCCCATGCTTTGTGTTGTCTGGTCACTTTCTCGGTAGTATCTTTTGAAGCACAACAGTTTTTAATTTTGATGTCTACTTTACCTATTTTTATTGCTGTTGCTTGTGCTTTTGGTATCATATTAAAGAAGTCATTGTCTAATCCAAGGTCACGAAGATTTATATTACGTTTTCTTCTGAGAGTTTTATGATTTTAGCTCTTACATTTACATCTTTGATCCGTTTTGAATTAATTTTTGTATATGGCGTGAGATTGTTATCTTTTTAAGATGCAGACCGAAGAATTTAGATGTGACTATATGATGACTAATTTAAAATACTTAAATGAAGCAAATATGGCAATATTTGGACAGATGTTAAGTCTAAAGTGCTGGTTTATGGGTATTCATTATACTCTTCTATTTAAAAACTTTTTTCTTTAAGTAAGAAGCACAACTTCATAGTCACAAGGATGTAAAGTACTATACAGGGCATACAGTCAATAATACTCGTAATAAATATGAATGGTATCAGATGGGTACTAGATTTATCAAGGTGGTGACTTTTATAAGTTATATAAATGACTCATCATTATGTTGTATGCCTGCAACTAACATTGTATGTCAAATGTAATTGAAAAATAAAATTAAATAAAATGTTTTTAAGTAATAGAAAAAAAGGAATACAGAAATAAAAATCAGGAAAAAATACTTGATTTGTAAGTGAAAATGTTACTAAGAGAAGAATAAACTTGCATTCACTTAAACTTTTGTTTTAAAGTAAATCATTTACAACTTCAGCGTTTTAGAATTAGTTGTAAATTATTTGTCACACCCTTAATAAAAACACACAATAGAATGGATGCATCCGGGTGCCCTGGCACTGCACTTAGGATTGGTGTTCTAGCTTCTCGCTCTAATATGGCCACTACTAGCCACACGTGGCTGTGGAGCACCTGAAATACGGAGAGTCCCAACTAAGATGTGCTGTCGGTGTAAAGTACACATCGGCCAATTTAGAGTTAGGACTGGATGCTAAATAACTAAGGCTTTGTGGACCAAGAGGCAAAATGAAGAGCAAATTACATAGGTACTTACATAACAAGGTAGTACTTTTGTTACAATGGTTTTATTGACGGAAACCGAACTATAATATAATTGAGTACAACTTTTTGCAGTACACACCTACTCATGAGAGGCAAGGAGTTCTTTTTTGAGGGGGTATTTCTCTTAAAGGGAATTAAACGGTAGTGTAGCTATTAGCACGTGGATTGCTAAGGTTCTTGCGTGAAAACAACGCCTAGAGCTCCGGTACGAAGACGCGGCGCTGTGGATCTGGCCCCGCGCCACAGTGTGCGGACCCCGGTAGCCGGACAGCAGTCGTCTGCGATGAGTTTGGGGGGTATTCCAGCTTGAGGGATCGCTCCCGGTTGCGAGGCACCGCCATCGCCTCTCCCCGCCCCCTCCCTCGGTGCCCAGTTAATCTGCTTCATTCGCCTTCCTGCGCGAGGCAGGCCCGAAAG
This sequence comes from Lyroderma lyra, assembly GCA_004026885.1. Lineage (NCBI taxonomy): Eukaryota > Metazoa > Chordata > Mammalia > Chiroptera > Megadermatidae > Lyroderma > Lyroderma lyra. Next base: position 163,367 of record PVJL010000399.1, on the reverse strand, counting down.
GTCAAGACTGGGGCCCGGAGCTCTTCCCAGGGAGCGAGGGCACCTCAGCGCTCGGGACCACCCAGGACCGCCAAGCCCAGCACCCTCGGGGTGCGGTCAGTGCCTGCCTCCCAGCCCTCCTCGCTCTCCCTCCAGTCCTGCTCCCCCACCCTCTCCGACTCCCCTTCTCCTCCCCTTCCCACGCGGCTCCTCCCCTTCCCACGCGGCTCCTCCCCACCTCCCCCACCTCCGCGCCGCTCCAAGCCGCGGCGCTTTCCCGCTCCGCCCCCCGCCCCGCCCCCCGCCGCGCCTCCCGCGACTTCTCCCGGCTCCGCTCCTCCCTCCGCCCGGCAGCCGCGCTTTCCCGCCCCGGCTGCAGCCTCCGGTGCCACCGCCGACTGCGTCTCCGCCTCGCACCCCTCGGAGCCCCAAGATGCCGAACATCGTGCTCTTCAGCGGCAGCTCGCACCAGGACCTGTCCCAGCGCGTGGCCGATCGGCTGGGCCTGGAGCTGGGCAAGGTGATCACCAAGAAGTTCAGCAACCAGGAGACCAGGTGGGGGCCGCGCTGCGCCGGGGAGGGCACGGGGTGCGCGGCGGCGGGGCCGGGCCGAGGCTGGCGCTCCTTTTCCGGGGCGGGCCGGCCGCGACGCGGCCTCCGCGCCACCGCCGCTGCGCCCCGAGAAGCCAAGGAGGGCGGCCCCAGCCCGGAAGGGCGACCTAGGGGCGGTCACAGCGCTTTGGGGCGCGGTGGGCACAGCCGGCAGGAACCGCCTCGGAGCAGAGCACGCGGGGAGGGCCGCCCTGGTTGTGCTCGCCCCGGTTTCGCGTTCTGACGGGCTTACTGCAAACCCCGCGTGCTCTGGAAGGTTCCGCCCACGCCCCCGGCCGCGCACTGGATTCACCTGGGTCGCTCTGCAACGCCTCTTTCCCGCCCTGCCCGGGAGGGTCCGAGCCCACGAGCTGGCGAGCAGCGTGATCAAAGCTCCCCGGTGACTCTCCTGAGCCGCCGCGGCGCAAAGTTCTGGTTGAGCAAAAAGGGTTTAAAGAGCGTGGGAATTCCGAGGCGCACGTGCTGGGTTCCCCTGTGCTTCCTCTAAGTTTTCTGCCTCAGAGCTGATGGACTTTAAGCTCTTTCGTAGTTCTAGGACTCTGCCGTGTCCAGCAGCCAGGCCACTCCTATCTCAGGCCCCGCAGAGGTGTCGCCTCTGTTCAGTGAGGGCAGAACCAGGGGCTCCTTTTTCCATCTGCCTGAGTCCTCAAAAGCTCTTTGACTCATTTCCCCCCTCCCTTAAACGTCCAGCACTGTACGCGGTTACTGACCATTTCTATATCTTTGCCCAAGATCCACTTCAACATTTTCCTCAAGTGAGGCTGGAACAATTAGTGCCAGCTGCAAAAAGCAAAAACATTTCACCCTTCATCCGCACTTCCCCCCATTTCAAAAATTAACTTGAGGTGGATCGTAGACCTAACTGTAAATCCTAGAACTAAAATTTTCTAGGGGAAAACATGGGAGGAAGTCTTGATGACCTTGAGTCAGGGGAGAATTTCTTCCATACTGAGGTGTTAAACTCCTACACAGTGGGAAGAGGGGGTTTGTTGCTGTCAGTGTTTAGGAGCTGGGGCTCGCTTCTCCCAGGTGGGAAAGGACAGTTACACCGCGGTGATGATCATGTAAACTGCAGAGACATTTGTGACAGAGGAGCGGGTGGTGGTAATGCTGGGAGTCCTTCCGCTAAAGAAGCGTCCTCTTTGCGGAGTTGAGTACGGAAGTCCAGGAGGATGTCAAGGGCTCTGGAGGAAGATAGTATAGCAAGGTGTGAACATTGCAGTATTTTGCTAGTCCGATTCAAGTTTCAGTAGCTCTGAGGACACGAGAAGGCTGGGATAATAGTTTTTATTCAGGAGGTGGTATCATAGAAGTAAAGGAGAAATTTCTGGATGTAGTGGAGTTAAAAAGCAAACATGCTGCCTTTCCATGTTATCCCTGTGCAGCCCAGTCTGTTGCTGCTGAAGATCGAGGTTAATCTACACCCGAAGCCCAGCGTGGAGTCACTGTGGGGTTGCTGCTGAAAGTACTGTGGGGTGGAACTCGCTGAAGTATTAAAGAAGACTCGCTTTTGAGTATTTTATAACTACCACTTGATAATAGAAATCATGAGGTCTCAAAAAAGCACTCTACACGGTCTCGGAATTGCTTATATAGTTATGTGTTTAATATCTTGTAGACTCTAAGAGGTTAACTTCTGGACTTTTCTCTTTCCTATGAACCGTGTAGGTCCAGAGGTTGATTGTTACCAGTACTCCTTTCTGTCCCAGGCACTGTGCTAGTGATCCAGTTTTTACTGTGTGCTCCTAGAGGTCAGAAACAGAGGGCAAAGGAAGAGGGAACTGATTGAGTTCATGTAGGGGCCCCTTTCTGAACCTCTTGGGGAGCCAGGACCAGAAATCTGGTTTGCTGTCTCCTGCTCCTCACTCCTTTGAAACGCTCTGCCTGATTGGACCCAGAGCCTCCTGGTTTGAACTTCATCTCCAGTCATTTCAGATATGAGGGCGGTGTCTGTCCCATCTTTACTGTAGGCCACTGAAATGCCATGACGATGTTCTAGGACAGCATTGCTGACGGTGTCCGAACATCTCTTAACATTTACCCTGGCCAGTTAACCTGCCCACAGAGTCGTTAGCTGTGTCGTAAGACGCAAGGTTCTGCTTATGTCACATTGTGTAACAAATCACCCCAGAACTTCGTGCCTTACAGCAATAATGGTGTGTTTGACTCTCAGATCTGTAGTTTGGGAAGGGATCGGCAGGGAAGGCTTGTTTCTGCCCCATGTGGTGGCATCTGGGACAATGAGCAGGGCTGGTGGATCGCTTACTCCTGTGGCGGTGAGTGGGTACTAGCTTGGGCCTGGACCTTGGTTAGTTACCTCGGGACCTCTCCCTGGGGCTGCACGAGCTTCCTCCTCACAGCACAGCAACTGGGTGCCAAGGGGAGTATTCCCAAAGACAGGAAGTGGGATCTGCCGGTTTACTGAGGCCTGGACCACGATGTTGGTGCTTCAGCCCTTCTGGCACATTCTGTTGTCAAGCACAGAGTCCTCTCAAATCCAAAGGGGAATCTTCTTGATGGGAAAAGTTAAAAGAAGCCTGTGGCCATCTTTTAATGACCACATCCATTCATTGTCAACTCAGATAAACTCATCAGCCTTCTTATTTCGAGGTCAGTAAATATCCTTTATCTCAAGCGTGTCCAACTTGCAGGCCGCATGCGGCCCAGGATGGCTTTGAATGTGGCCCCACACACATTCGTAAACTTTCTTAAAACATTACAGAAATTATGCACAGATCTTTTTTTTTTTTTTTTTTTTAAGCTCATCAGCTATTGTTAGTGTGAGTGTATTGTATGTGTGCCCGAAACACTTCGTCTAATGTGGCTCAGTGAAGCCACAAGGTTGGACACCCGTGCTTTATCTAAACAGCAAATCGATGCTGCCTTCTGGCCATGATTTTTAAAAGTCCTCGAGTAAAGATCAGTCATGATCACCTCTGTGAGTGGAAGCAGGAAGAGCTTTGGGAAAAAGTTGCCGTGGTAGTAGTATTTCCTGCCCTGCCATGGACTGCTAGTCATATGCAGATTGAAGTTTCTAAGGAAAAATAGACCAAAGAGGCTGAAATTGGGTGATAGACAGTCGTCACGCCAGGAATTGGCAGCCGTTTCTGGAAGGGGCCAGCTGGTGAGTACGTGAGGCCCCGTCGGCCCCTGCCCAGCAGCTGCGTCGGTGCATTCTGTAGGCTGGCAGTGCATCCTGGGTCCCTGCGCTCCCTTTGGAGGCTCCGCGGGGATCTCATCCTCGCCTTGCCCACCTTTTCAAGGCCGCCCGCGTTCCTCGGCTCTTGGCCCCTCGGCTTCCCCCTTTGAAGCCAGTGTTGTGACATCTTTCTGCCTTCAGTCTGCATATCTCTTTCCCTGCCCTCTTTCCCTGTGCCATTTTTAAGGACCCTTGTGATTACGTTGGTCAGCTGATGAGGGACCCCGCTTCTCCTTGGCCATGTAAACTGTCACATTCAGAGGTTCAAGGATTAGGACACAGACACCTTTGGGTGGCCATTCTGCCAATTGTGTCGTTCTCGGCTCGCGGGCTTAGATTGTGTCATACTGTGTCATACTGTGTCATACTGTGATTTCCAAATGACTTCACGGCACGTGATGTTCACAGAGGAATTCCATTAGCTCCTCAGTACTGAACAGAGGAGGGGGTGCATAGAGTTCTGTGTGGCCCCCTCACCCTGGGGTGGGCAGCACACCGTTCCCCCCATAGCTGAGCACGTGCAAGAGCAGGACCCACTGTTGCCAAAGCTCGTTTTCAGATGATGTTAACTTGAAACACTTGATGATGTCTCATAATTATGCACTTGAAGTTGGATAGAAGCTTCTTTTGGTTCAGATAGGCTACTCTATGGTATCTTCAATGTCCCTTGTGTTTAAGTCTCCTTTGGAAATAATTGGTTCTTGTATCAGAACCATACTATTGGGTATGATTGGCTTCTAATAACCAGAAACGGGATAGGGTAATTTAAAGGCAAGATTCAGTGGCTTTCTCTGTTGGGTGTGCCTTCTTTCACTGACAGTTCTGTAAGGTGACAGACACATTCCTAAAAATCCCATGCTATGCAAAATGACACAGTAAAACGACCACAGGGCTTATGGCAGAAATGGGCTTAGGAGCACAGCGCTCAGAGCTTCCTCAGTGATGTCTTTAAAAAGGATGGGGCTGTAATAAAAATGGTAAAACACTTTTATGCATGTTACGTATTTTTAAAAGACACGTATACTAAAGTAAATACGGCACTTGCCATTGAACAAGACCTGCCGCTTGGTGGTGGGCATGGGTCGCGGAAGGATTGCGGCTTTTGCGTTCTTGTGAGGAGGTCGAAGGAGGAGGATCTGAAATAGTGCCGACAGTTGTGACAGCAGACATGGATGGGTGTGACGGGTGTGTGTGTGTGTGTGTGTGTGTGTGTGTGTATTTCTTAGTGGCTCCATTTAGCTGGGTGCAGTGCAGTCTTGTACATACTGAGGATGAGAGATCATAGTAAAGCAAGTGCAAAATGGATGTCATTCCAAGTGTGTCTAGCGTGGCAGTCTCTGGGGCACGTTTGCCTTTTCGGAGCATTGTAGTACGGCTGGCGGGGTCCTTGCTTCTCGGGTCGCGTTCTGTGAAGGACCAGCCAGGACACGTGGCTCTGTGGAAGGCACCTGGCAGCCATGGGCAGGCCCGCTTTCAGGTTGAACCTGAAATACAGACGTTTTCTAACATGCAGTTTTCAGGAACTTTCGAAGCACCTGTTTACTCTTTCTCAAGAAGCTATTGGAGGAAGCCAGTCAGCAAAGCAAGGAAGTACCCCAAGAAAGGGTACAGAAAGTGGGAAATGGGGTGATGGGAAGGGTGGATGGAATTCCCCGGGGGCGGCTGGCCGGGGAGATGGGCGTGGGGACGATGAAGTCTCACTGCCCTCTAGGCCTCCATCCCCCGGGGGTTTAGCTTGTTAGGCAGGTGTCCAGGCTGGGATTTGTAGCCAGTACTTAGGAAACTTAGCAGATCAAAAGGTAGGATCATTTCCTCCAGGGAAAACAATACTCCCTCCCCCCAACAAAAAACTTTTGCTTAAAAGGGAAATACTAAGAACTTTGCTTTAAGTTCCCTGTATGGGCTCAGCTCCGACCAGCATTTACACAGTTAAAATGGAGCGCTCTTACTTGGATCAGACCAGATGAGGAGGGGAGGCTGCACAGGATTCGGGTGATGAGACTGGGAGCAAATAGAGTTAAATCCTCATCTTCATAGTGGCGTGTCAATACGTGATGCCTAGAAAACAAGGTGAAGCAATACAAACACATCAGCTGGCGACTTGAGGATAAACATCGAAAAACCAGACCAGGAGTTGAAAGTGGTTGCCTCTGGGCTGTTAGAAGCCTTCCGTGATGATGTGAAATTTTTACGCAGTGTGTATGTGTAACTTTCATAAAAATTTAAAAACTATACTATTTAATAGAAAAGGCTTGACAGAGAAAGACTGAGACAAGTTTCTAAAGAGCACGTAGCGTCTTCTCATGCATGAAAGAGGCCTGCTGGCCAGCTGGCCCTCAGCTGCCTGCTGGGGACTTAGCTTTCGCAGGGTGGCCTCCAGTCCGTGTTAGGAACGGCTCATTGCTGAGCTGCTGGACACCGTGAACACTGAATGCCTGACATGCTGGCGTTTTGGTGCGTGCCAGGCACAGGGTGCTTGCGTCTCCGGCCCCCCAATAAAACTCCACCGGGCACGCTGAGTCTAATGAGCTTCCTTGGTGGACAGCAAGCACTTCCCAGGTGTTGTCACAGCCCAGTGTTGGGGGAGTTAAGCTCAACCCGTGTGACCCCACTGAGGACGAGTCCTGGAAGTTTGCTCCCGGATTCCCCTGCATGTCGCCCTGTGCCGTTTCCTGTCGCTGTAGTCATAGCCAGGAGTACACGTGTATTTCTGTGCTGAGTCCTGAGGAATCAGCAAAGCTGGGGGGTGGTCCTCGGGACCCCCCAGATGCAGATAGGCGTTGGCATTCACGGGTGGTGTTTTTCCCTTCCTAGCGTTGAGATTGGTGAGAGCGTGAGAGGGGAAGACGTCTACATCATCCAGAGTGGCTGTGGTGAGATCAACGACAACCTGATGGAGCTTCTCATCATGATCAATGCCTGCAAGATCGCGTCATCATCCAGGGTGACTGCCGTGATCCCGTGTTTTCCATACGCCCGACAAGACAAAAAGGACAAGGTACGAGAGCCGTGTCCTGTGGGAGGAACCTGCTCTGGGTTAACGTCTATGTTCGCTTTCTCACGTGTTACTCCAGACTATCTGGACAATGTTTGCCTTCTATTGTAATGACCCGGTAAACATGCTTTTTCACCTTGGCTTTTACCAAGGTTTGTCTTTGAACCAGCCATCTTGTTAATATTTATAGATACAGAAGCAGATAAAGCATATTTTTGCAGGTATTAAACTACCATTACAGTCCTTGCAGTATAATTGTTGTGTGTCTTTGGGGGTGGATAGAACTAAATACCCACCCCACCTCCACCATGTAGGCACAAAAGCAGGGGGAGTCGGATCGCTGGACTGTGTCATTGCCACTGTCCTGGCTGTATTAGTGTACCATAGTCATACAAAATGTCACCATGAGGAGAAACTGAGTGAAGAACACACTGGATCTCTGCTTTGCTCCTTAGAACTGCATGTGAATCTGCAGTTATCTCAAAATAAAAAAAAATGTAATTTTAAGAATATACCATTATCTCCTTTTAACTTTTCAAGAGCAATGACACTGATGTTGTTGAGTTACTCTTTTCAGAACACTAACACTCCAGGAGACTCTGAGTTTCTAGAACAAATTACCAAGTCATTTGTATAGCACTGCCATATAAGTGCACAGTGGCAAGTTAGCAAACTGAATTGTCAGATTTGGGGTACGACGACAGCTCTGATGGCCATTCCAGAAAAAGAGTTCCAAAACTGCTTTGAAGGGTGGACTGGGTGCTGGCATCGGTGCACAGCTTCCCAAAGGGAGCACTTTGTAGGTGACCGTGGTGATACTCAGCAGTGAGGGATGGAGCACTTTTTCTACAATGAGTTTGCGAACTTAAATTATCCAACTTTGCATAGATTAGAAGGGGTCGGCAGACATTTTCTGTAAAGGGCTGTTTGTTCTCTGTGGTAACTACTGAAGTCTGGTTCTATCTCAAAGGTAGAGAGAGACAATATATAAATGATTGGCATGGCTGTATTCCAATAAAATTTTTATTTATGGACATTGAAATGTAAATTTCATACATCCACTCCTCACTTAACGACCTCCCTGTTTAATGACCGCACTGACTTACAATCAGTTCTCCGGCACAGGGACCCCCCTTTCTCAGTCTTTGTTTCTTTCCTATAGTCGGTCAGTATTCACTACACGAAGCATTCACAGTCACACAGGACTACGTATTTTGTTTGTAAGTGCGGCGTCACGTGATGTCTGTTGAACAATACATACCCTGTGGTGCCATGACACCAGAAGACATCCATCTGCCTTTAAGCTCCTCGCTTATCTACCAATTCACTTAATGACTTAGTCGTAGGAACAGAACTGGGTCCTTAAGGAGGAGTGCCTGTATAATTGTCACATGCCATGGAATGTTGTTTTGACTATTTTCAGCTATTTAGTCATGTAAAAACCAGTATTAGCTCACAAGCAGTACAAAAACGAGTGGCTGGCCAGATTTGGCCCACGAGCCATAGTTTGCCGACCCCTGGATTAGAGCATTGATCGGTCGTGTGTATGTCTGTCATGCCGTGACTTAGCTTTAGCCACAGACACCCAAAACCTTAGGTCACATATACTGCTCTGAAGCCCGTGTCCCCCCACTTGTTATTTATGGAGCTTCTTTTGTTCTAAACTTCATTTGAAAGTTTTATGTGCATTTTTCACTACTGAATTTCAGTTTATTGATTTTGTCCCATCCGTGTAGTCTATTACAGCTATTCCTCCCATCTGTGTGTTTTCACAGGATGCTTTAGTACTTTATCCTTGTCTCTTTATGTAGCAAGAGGATTAGTAAATTGTGCATTCTGTGATTTGTAATCAGATTCTCCTTTCACTTATGGTAGCTTTTGCATTTGGGTCTAATGTAGTTGCTAATCGGGTCTTCTAGACTAAATGATCCCTCTTATCGTTATAGGGGCATTTCCCACCGATTTGAAACCTAACTTGTTCTTTAACAGATACGAATGTTGAGATTTCCACGTTCTTTGTTTGCAAGCAGCCGATTTGCAGCGGTTTCCAAGGTTGCATTTGCAAACTTTGTTTCTTAAGTGCGTTCATAATACAGTCCTTGTTGTACAGCGAAGCAAGCACCGGCTGGTGTCCTGCCTCCCAGGAGACGTGACGCGCTCCTGGCCTCTGGCCCTTGATAGCAGTGCCCCCTGCCACTGTGCTGACAAAAAAGGGCCCCATGGAGTTCTTAACACCTCATGGGTTTAGCTGTTCTGTGGCACTGCGTCGTCTGGCCAGGGCTTGGTCCCGTTTCCTGTTGGGGGACATGTAGACAGGGGTCATGGGGGCTGTTTTGAGCATGCTTTTTCCTCCCTTTCACCCTTTCTTCATCGTTGTGCTGTGAATGTTTCCTGGAAACAACATGGTAGCTGCTTTTAAGCTCCATCAGATGATTGCACAACTTTCCGAATTTAGGTGCTGATGGGAGAAATAAGACGTTCGCAGACAGCAGGGTAGGGAACCCCGAGTTTGTGAACTGTGTGGCTGTTGGAGAGACTGACGGGAGCGGTCGTAGAGCGCTGTCTCAGTTGCCTGTTGCTGCCATAATAAATGGTCACCAACTGGGTGGCTTCAAACAACAGAAATGGATTCTCTCACTGCTGAGGCCAGGAGTCGAAAATCAAGATGTGGGAGGGCCACAGTCGTTCGGAGGCTCTAGGGAAGGAGCCGTCCTGGCCTGTCCCAGCTTCTGGTGGCTGTGGCGCTCCTCAACTTGAGGCTGCATCACTGCAGCCTCTCCTCCCATCTTCACACGGCTTCTCCTCTCATCTCTGGCATAGCTCCCTCTTCAATAGGTGGACCAGACGTCTTGTTTGAAACGAGACAGAAAACAATGGTACTGTCCTGTTTCAAACAGAATGCCTGGTCAGCCTACCCTTTCAAGAGGGGGATGTGTGATAGCATCTAGGGCCTTCCAGGATAATCGGCCCATCTCAGAATCCTTCCTTAATCACACCTGCAAAGACCCTTCTTTTGAAATAAGTTAACAATTAAACAGTTCTAAGAATTTGCACCTGCTATCTTTGGGGCCACCACTCGGCCCACTCCAGGGGGCCTTGAAGGAACCGTTGATGTACAGTTAACCGGCCCCCATGGGGACTGGTAGATGCCAGATAAAGGGAAGGAGACTGTCCATTCCCCGGAACTCGAGCAACTCACACTCTCAAGCAGCCAGCGAAAACGTTTTGCCTGGTGCTTGAGTTCTGATTAACAGAGAGTCTACAGTATTAATAAGTCAGTATTTTAAGGACAGTTGAAGCTTTGAGATCCTGTAATTATTTTATATCTATCATCTATCATCTTCTAAGCCAAGACACTTGAGAGCTTAAACAGGGCTCTGCGAGTAGTCCGGGCGCCGAGCTGCAGCGCTTGCTGCTGCCCCCGCGCGAGGCCTGGCGTTGTCGTGTTTGAGAAGTGTTTCATTTCTTATTCCGGTCCGTTTGGTTCTTCTTTTCAACGCAGTAAGAATTTCAGTATAACGTTCAGAGTCTGCTGTTCCTTTTTCAAGGACGTCTACAAGAACAGCATGTTCAGACCAAAAAATCAGTCACCGTGACCTTCCCAGCCGAGGCCTGAGTTTTGAATTCTTTCGGCTGAGGTGGTCCCTTAGGGCATATTCTGTGGGCTGCCTTTTGTTCTCGGGGTCGTCACGATGGACCCAAGTTTCATCACCTCTAATAGTCCTCCCCTTCTTATTCAAAGATTTCTAAAAGCTGGAGGAACTTCTTCCCCTGTTAAGCATTCAATGACAGCACAGTGTTGGAACCGAACTTCTGAACATCCCTCCATTTTGATGTGCACTGGGTGAGAAATGTCAGCATCTGTGTGTGCGAGGTCAAGCATGAAGGAGGGGAGACACCATGTGACGTCACAGAACCGGTTCTATCCAGATAGGTCCAGTGTGACAAAAAATATTACAGGGGAGGCCACATTTATCAGCCCGCCCTGGTATGTTTGTTAAAAATGGTGTATTAGCAAAAATAAAAATACTGTGTTAACATTGTGATGTAATTCCTGTCTGTGAGTGTTTTCACATAAAAATCCTCAGTGTTTGTATGTATATATACATGTATTTATTGGGATCATTGATACTATTTTGAATGAAATTTTTTTGTCAGTTTTATTGAGATATAAATGACATACAACATTGTGTAAGTTTGAAATCTTAAGTTTACATTTTTGTGGCTGGTGTAGGAATACGTTTATAGCAAAAAGCTGAACTGTTTTCATAGTTCTAATCATGTCTGTGTAGTAGTCTCTTGCACTTTTTTTTATGTGAACAGTTATTGTCCATAATTTACGATATGGAAGTTCAAGCTACGGAGAAGTCAGGTCACTTTAAGGAGGACACACAATCAGTAAATCACGATGGCTCATTTCTGTAAATGTCAAACTGTCAGTCGCCTTAAGTTGTTCGTTCTTCGATCTGGTTTTTGTTTAATTTGTAACAGCATTCGCTTCTGGCTTTAGAATGTACACTAAGAGCTCACCTTGGCCTTCAGGGCTAGGCAGGACGGACCCCGCCTCCCCTTCCAGTGCTCCTTTCTGCTTGTCCCTGGACTATGCCGGTAACCACACTTGACTTGGTTCAGTTCCTGGATGTGACCCCTCAGCCTGGGTGATGTCACACATGCTATTCTTTCTGGAATGCTGGTCTCCCTGCCTCTGCCAGCCTCGCCTTTAACAGCAGGTTTTTTCAGAGGGGCCTCTGACACCCAGCCTCTTTAAACTTGATGTCCTTCATGTCACTGTCTCTCTTGGTAAGATTCTTTGTCATGATATGAATTATATAAATTGTGATATTACCTGACTATAGTTTGTTTGCATCTCTAAGATTTGTCCTCTGTACCTCGTGTTAATAAGCACATTGTCTTGCAGTAGCATATGTAAATAGTAAATATTTGGTGAAGAAAATGGAATGAACACTTTTTGATACAACATCAACATTCTTCACAAATTAACGTACTTTATTAAATTGATTTTATGAAAGCTTTTAATCATTTAAAAGTATTAATGTTAACTTTCTTCATTAACCTACTGCAAGTCAGCTGTGATTTATCTTCCTCATGTAAATCTTTGTGGGCGGAATCTCAGTGTATCTATCACCTCCCTTCTCTTTTCCTGGGATAAAATTCATGTCTTTATTTTTTAGAGTCGTGCTCCGATTTCTGCGAAACTTGTGGCCAATATGCTCTCGGTTGCTGGGGCAGACCACATCATCACCATGGACCTGCATGCCTCTCAGATCCAGGTTCTGGCATTTTCTTTTTTGCCCTTGGTTGTGATGGGGGGGTGGGGCTTAATACAGTGGTTAAATCCCAATAGGTAAGTTACATAATTTTCAGAGGAGGTGGCCTTACCTGTGTTTGAGTTTGTAGATGGTGCGTCTCTTGGCTCTCCATTTGCACTGAACTTGGGAATATAATTTCAGGTAGGGATTTCCTGTCACCTTGCCTCTAGTCCACTTTTGGAGGAGTGGGAATGGCTTCTTGGTAATAAAGTCTGTAATTCCATCTCAACTCCTGGGAAATAATTGGAATGGCCATCATAATGTATGTTTTAATCTCTTCATAACTTAGTTCCTTCGTCTATAAAACAGGCCAAATTACCCTGTTTTGTGTCTACTCTGCGATATAACGAACGTGAAGCATTTGGCTTGTAATTAGACTGACCAGACGTCCTGTTTTAAATGGGACAGAAAACAAGGGGACTGTCCTATTTCAAATGGTACGTGTGGTCAGCCTTGAATTTAGCTCAGTGAGACTAACTAGTCTGACCATCCATGCCGTTAGAAATGGGACAGCGCCATTTTTTTCCTGTCCTGTTTCAAAAGGGACATCTGATCAGCCCACTCAGGATACAGGTGACCAAAGGGTAATAGAACATGTCCCCCCAGACAGCATATGGGACTGAAATATCCTCACAGACATATCTGTGTTTTGATTTAATTCCTTTAAAATGAAGAAATGGGAGTCTCTTGAGAGGGCTTTTTTGGAGTCAAAAATTCCAGTCTGATCTTAGTGAAAGGTTCTCTCCTCCAAAGCCCTGCAGTGTGACCCTGCCTGTGTCCCCTTAGGGATTCTTCGACATCCCCGTGGACAATCTGTACGCGGAGCCCGCCGTCCTGCAGTGGATCCGCGAGAACATCGCCGAGTGGAGGAACTGTATCATCGTGTCCCCCGACGCGGGGGGCGCCAAAAGGTACGTCCTGGGCCACCCCGGGCGAGCGCCCGCAGGGGCTCACGGGGAAGCCTGTTTTAAATTGCTTGATACTTCATGCTGCTCGTGAGCAAGCAGGTAGCTACAGGCTTCACCTCCAGAGCAGAGAGCCGTCACCTTTGCCAGCATTCCATCGGCCGTGAAAGAAAAGAAAATACATACACGCATGCACATGTATTTGTTTTCAAGCAAAGGATGTGTTGTACTTGAGTTTATATTTTTGTTCTGATTATAAAAGCAATAGCTTAATTGAAAATAAGACTTTTAATTAACAGCATGATTGACTAAGTTGGTCCTTCCCGCTATAGACACTTGGAAACGATACTGCGGGATCTTTAGAAAAGAAACGCGTGTCCATAGAGCACCAAGGAAGGAAGGGAGCTGTCTGGGGCCAAGAAATAAAGAAGGGCTGAGAGCCATGCTCGCGTGGCCCGGGGGTCAGGTGGCTAAGGTGTAGGGGCCTCCAGAGGGCAGGAGGTAAAAAGGCATCTGCTCCCCTGTAGCCCAGCAGGAAGTCCAGGCCTTACCCAGGCATTTGAAAGGTGGGAGAAAATAGGCAGCAGTGGGGAGGCACACCGAAGACCTGTGCCACGTGTGGGTGCATGGTGCTATAGGCACTGTCCCCGTGGTGCGGCAATGCCTACACTGAGAGAACTCGCATTAAGGGTGCTCCGCCGCTGCAGAAGCACTGCAGACGGAGAATTGTGCAGGCCCCGCTCAGTGAGCTCTCCCCGCTGCACACAACCTCCTACCTGCCCATCCAGGTTGGAAAACCGTGAGGGCACCGCTCCCCCTGCCCCCCCGATCCAGTGTCTGCAGGTCACCGGGCAGCAGCCGGCCAGCACCGTGGGGTGACAGAGTAGGCACTCGCTATACCATTAGTAAGTTGGACAGAAACTGACGTGGCAGTAATAGCAGCAGAGGACAGGCACACTGAATGGCATGAGAAAACAGTACTGAGCAGCGAATTGCGAGGGCTTCACGGAGACTCGAATTAAGGAGCAGCCATCGCAGAGCTCAGAATCAAGGATGATGATGGTGGAGTGCTCCCCTGCGAGCTGAGACTTGGAGACTCCAGAGTGACCTTGTACAGCTCCTGTCTGGGAAGGAAAAAAACGTGGAGCGTTAATGCCCAGGTCAGGAAGGGAGAGGTGAAAGAGCTTCCCTCTGCCAGGCCAGTGGGAAAGCAAGTGAATGTGTACTGAATGTGCCATGAGAGACCAGTGGCCATTACGCTTACCTCGTCTGGCCTCCTTGTCCACCTGAGGCCCCGCTGGGGACCTGGAGTTGAACTTAAAAGCTTCGCAGTGGCCCAGAGAGCGAAGGTCCTGATTCTTAGCAGAGCCCCTCTGTGCACTAAGGTGCTGTTGCTACTGCTTAGGTTCCCACACAGAAGAAGAAAACTGGGGACAGCTGGAGATGGGTCTCTGACAGCAGCAGGAAGTGGCCATTGAAGGACGTCACAAACATATAAAATACACAGGGTGACCAGACGTCCCATTTTAAACGGGACAGAAAACAATGGTACTGTCCCATTTCAGATGGTACGTCTGGTCAGCCTAGTAAAAGACAGAAGCAGACAGTTAACTTACCAAGACCCCAACCCAGCAGTGTCAGGGTGGGGGGTGGCACCGTGTTGTAGCCCAGCCAGGCTCTCCAGGTGGCAGCACACTCCAAGTGTCACCTGCCCTCAGTAGGGGAATGGGAGCAACTTTTTGGAGTCATTACTACTGGAGATGCTTGCTGTTTACTTGGAAGTTGAAGTCAGGCAGTAGAATCTGTATTCAGTGTGGCCCGATGGCAGGTGAACAAGTGGGCCGAGGGGAACGTGAGCATAAGGTGTAACTTGTTCTCAGTAACATCGTTACCGAGAGAGAACTCACGTGCCTATAGTTGGCCGATTTAAAGTGGACGCTTCAGTGGTTTTCAGTATAGTCACAGAGGTGTGCATCCGTCACCCCTATCTAATTCCATAAACTTTGCGTCACCCCCAAAGGAAATCTGTGCCCAGTAGCAGACACTCCCCACTCTTTCTGTCCCCAGTGCCTGACGGCCACTCATCTACTTTCTGTCTCTATGGTGTCGCCTCTGGACATTTCGTATAGACGGAATCATACAACATGTGGCTCTTGTGTCTGACACATGTTTTTTTTTAACCAGACAAAATTATTTCATCAGCTAATAAGCCAAAACGGTATTGAATTCCACAAACTTTTGTCACCTTTTTCTACCAACCCTAGTTTTCAGTGTACAGTGTAAAAGCATCCGTGTTCTCAGGAAATACTCAAACAGGGCGGTGTCCCCGTTTCCAGGTTTAGACACCTGTTCTTCCCAGGGTCAGAATTATGTCAGTCAAACACGTACCTCCGTTTTTATTTCACAGAAGTGGTAATATGCTACGTATGCTCCCGTACTGAGTTTTTATTGAAACTCAATTTGCTCCATTGTTTTTTTTTATAGCTGGGTGGTATTCCATTGTTTGCGTGTGTCACGATTCCCTTAACCAGTTTCCTGTTCCTCATGTATACAGATACTGTTGTTTGTATAGTCAGGCGCTGCTGACGATGGGGATAGCTCCTGAGAAATGCATCGCTGGGTGATTTCGTCATTGTACGAACATCATGCAAACCTAGGTGGTCTGGCTGACTCCACACCCGGGCTGTGTGCTATAGCCATTGCTCCCAGGCTACAAGCCTGCACAATGTGTCACTGTACTGAATACTGTAGGCAGTTGTCACACAGTGGTATTTGTGTGTCTAAACATATGTAAGCCTGGGAAAGGTAGTATGAAAATATGGTATAAAAGGTAAATGGTACGCCTGTGCAGGGACCATGAGTGGAGCTTGCAGCAATGGGTGAGTCAATGAGTGGTGAGTGGATGCGAAGTTCTAGGGCGTTACCGCACACGCTACTGTAGACCGCTGTATACTTAAATTTATTTTAAAAATTTCTTTCTTCAATAATAAATTAACCTTAGCTTACTGTAATTTTAGTTTATAAACTTTAAAAATGCCTTTAACTTCTTGACTTCTTTTGTAATAACATTTACATGAAAACACACACAGGTGTACAAAAATATTTTCTTTATATCCTCATTCTGTAAGTTTTTTTCTATTTTAAAATTTATGTATTTTACTTTTTAACCTTTCTGTTAAAGAGGGAGATCCAGACACACTCATTAACTGAGACCTGCACAGGCTCAGGATCGTCACTATCACTGTCTCCCGCCTCCACAACTTGTCCCACTGGGAGGTCTTCAGGGACAGTCACACCTGCAGGGCTGCCATCTCCTGTGATAACACTGCCTTCCTCTGCAGTAAGTTCTGAGGCTCTTGTTGAGAAGGTGTCACTCTCAAGGAATTGGTCTGTCTGTTTTTATCATCACAGGTTTGCTTGTAAGCAGCTAACGCCCCACGAACATTCTTCTCTATTAATGGAAACCTTTCGGTGTTGGGGGTCCAGGTCTTTTTTTTTTTAATTCATTTTTATTGTTAGACTTATTGGGGTGACATCTGTTAGCAAGGATGACATAGGTTTCAGGCATACAATTCTACAGTGCATTGTCAACTTGATGAGAGGGGGTCCCGGTCTTTAAACTTTAAGGAGCTTGCTGAGGTCTGCAGAGCTTCTGCTAAACCCTCCACTGTGAATTTTCTTAGGGTGCTTCTCAGGGGGCCGCCGTCATATACACGGTCCCCCCTGCCTCATGGCACGTGTGCGAGTGAGACACATTCCTGGAAGCACAACTGCTGAGTCAGAGGGCAGGAACCCTTTTGGTTTGTATAGCAGTTGACATTCCCAACAAGTGTGGATGCCAATGACTGTATGGAGGCCGGGCTCACATGGCCGGCCATCAGACTTGTTTTACTTTTGAGTCAGCTCAGTGACCTGTGGTAGCTCTTCCTGTTGCTGGCCTTGCTGAGGAGAAGGTTGAGTGCCATTTCTGGCACGTTTATTGTTCCCAAGGGTTCATTCTTACCTCTTGCCTGTTCAGTTGGCTGGAGGCCCTTTCCTTTGGATTGTTAGTTTTGCATGGGCAAGAGGTCACAGCTTGGTTTCTCATGGGGGGTGGGGCGTAAATGTTTCCCCAGGTTTTCATTTTTTCCCTTTCTGTACTTTCATTCTCTGCAGGACTTTAAAAACAGCCTTAAGGAATACCACTTCTCCCTTCCTCACATCACAGCTTCTGGGTTTATGGACTCACCCGCCCTCCACATTTTTCTTGTCCAAGGATTTTGTTGAAGGGTCGCCCTTTCCTTTTTTAATGTTCCAGTTTTCTTTGGCCTGAAAATTGTTTTGGAATAAAGTGTGAAATAAGAATCCAATCCAACTCCCTCCCTCCGGTTATCTAAGTTGGTCCAAAACTGTTTATTGAATGATCCGTGCCTCCCTATTGACATGAAACCATCTTTTATGATATACTGTAGACTCGCGGTTAGCCGGCACCCGTGGGGACTCAGAGATGCTGGGTACCTGTAAGTAGACTCTCCGCTAACCGGAACTCAAGCCACCGGCACGATCTCGAGCAACCGGCTTGGGTTCCGGTTAACGGAGAGTCTTCTGCACTGAGCTCCCCTGTCTGTCAGCTCCTGCTTTAGGAAACGTCAACTGTCAGACTAAATGGCTGGCACTGCGATGCTGTTTGTTCAGACCCCCTTCAGAGCAGTCTCTAACAGAAAAGCCGACTGTCACATGTTTTGTCACCTCCTTTCCCTTTCCCCAGAGTTTCTGCTCCACAACGTTGTCATCCTCATAGTCTGGAGTAAGCTATTCCCCAGCTGACGGAACCGCCCCTCAGGTAGCACGTGATGTGTACATACAGTTCACATTGTCGCTTCTTTGCTGATGCAAAAAGTCATATTTTACTAAAAAAAAATCTCTACGAGGGCTGTCCAGGAAGTCTCCAGCCATGTGCTATGAAAAACAGAGGCATCGATGGGTGGATTTTTTCCGGACAGCCCTCGTATACATCTGACAAATTAGAACTTGTTGCCTTAGGAAAAGCTTTGAGGCTTGACTCCTTTATTCCTGATCACAAACCAAATTTATTTTGCCACCAGAGGTCACTCTTGGGTCATCTTTGAAGCTTGATTGGGTTGACAGCTAAAAAAAATAAACGTTCTTAGAAGGAAACACACCTGCCACAGTTGAGAAAGTCAGGAATAACTAAAACTGGTACGGGAAGTGGGTGAAGCTAAGTCACTGTTTGTTTCGTTTCCTGCTTCTGACATTACCAGTGGGTCCCTGCAGTGACTAGAGCTCCCCACTCATGTCCCGTGCTGACCCCCAACCCCCAGAAGCCATATAGCTCAGCTTTCCCACATCGACCTCTGTTTCTCCCTTCTGGTCGTCTGGTCGGCCTATATATATACCGGGCAGAGGTGTGAATGCACATTACACTTGGACTTCACCACTTCCCAGGCTTAGAGCTTAGGTCACATGATGCTGCTTCGCAGTGCTAGGTCGTGACCCAAGGTCCTGCCATACCGAGGTCTTCCTGGTCCTTATGGGTAAACAAACCCAAAATGTAATATACATGCAAATTGTATGTAAGGTGTTCAGCAGCCTTGAGAATACCGGTCTTGTTTTTTGAGAAACTAACTTTCCTTAGTTGGAGTTTAAATAGATTCTCTTTTATGTTTTACGTATATGTTGTAAAGTGATACTGGGGCAAAATTTTTGTCAGTGTGCAAAGTAATTTTTTTGCTCAGTTAAGTCCTTAAGTCAGGAAACCAGTGGCATATAGATTTAGAAACAGGGTGTGAGCCCAGAGACCTTGGTTTTGGTTTGGGGCGGGAGGGTGATTTTTTTTTTTTTAAGGGTGGGAAGAACAGGGACCTCATCACAGTAACGCTTCCCTTTACTTCAGAGACGTTAGAGATCTGAAATCGGTGTCTTCTTATCTCACAGTCTGTGTCTTGCAGTGGGAAATTTGGCCTTTTCCCATTGTGATTACTGACATTTTGATTCATGACCGCCATCTTTTGTCCTTTTGCTTAAGTTATGATATGTTCTTTAGAATTTCCTTAGGTGGTTATATGTAGAAGTGACTTCTCAGGTTACACAGTTTGGTGAAAAATACCTTTATTTTGTCCTCTTTCTTAAAAGACAGCTTTGCTGGATGTAGAATTCTAGCCTGATAGTTATTTTCTCACATCGCACTGAAGATAATACATCCCTGACTTCCGCCTTCCAGTCTTGGCATGGAGAATTTGGCCATCTGTTTGATTGCTGTTCCTTTCAAGGTGACCTGCCTTCATCCCCTGCCTCTTCAGATTTGTTGGGCTTATTGGATCAGAGGGTTGGTGTCTTCCAATAGTTCTGGAAAATTCTCAGGCATTGTCTCTTGGAATATTGCCTCGTTTTGTTCTTCTCTCTCTTTCTAGACCTCCAGTTATTTCTGTCACCTTGTCACTCTTTTTCATGTCTCTTAGCTTCTTTTTCATAGTTTTGATCACTTTTTGTCTCTTGGGCTGCATTCTGGAGAGTATCTTCATCTGTATCTTTTAATTCACTCGCTCTCACACTCTCTCTAAACATACTCAGATGTGTTTAATCTCTTTATTTATTTGTTCATTTCAAATATAATAGTTTCCATTTCTAGAATTTCTGTTCTTAAGTCTTGATCTGTCATTCTTTACATAGTCCTTTCATTCTTATCCAGGCTTCTGTTTTATTTCTTTAGAACATATAAAACAATCTCTCTCTTTTTTTTTTTTTTTTTTTTTGGTCTAATTCCAGTGTCTAACATTTGGCTGTTCTGGCTCTGTTCCCAGTTGTTTCTGGTGCCCCTCACTGTGGGTGCCTTGGACGTTTTGTGACTCTTCTGTGACTACCTTATCTTCCTTATAATTTTGTCATTGTCATCCTTTCGAGAGGGTTGGCATTTGCTGTTGCTGGTCGCCGTGGAGTGCTGCCTCTGGGTGTCACTTTGAATTAATTCCCCACTTGCTCATTTTCATCAGACACAATGGGAATTTAGACAGACAGCCCTCAGGGGTGCCTGACTCCATGTGGTTTGGACCTCTGGAGAGAGAACTCCCTCCATCCTTTCACCGTGGAGTTCAAGACGAGCGTGAACGCTACCTGTCCCCAGCAGCTTTAGTTTCCACCCCTCATTATTCTGAAGGGATCATTTTCAGCACCCCTGTGTTACATGGGGTGTCTCCTGTTACACCCAGGTCTCAGCTGGGCCCTAGGCTTTCTCTCTCATCCCCTGTATCTCTGCCAGAAGCTCAGCACCGTATTTTGCCGTGTATAATGCACAGTTTGTGAGGGAAAAATAAGGATGTGTGTTATACACAGGTGGTACTAATTCCGTTATCTGCGGGGTCCGCCACAAATAACGCCCCCTTTTTTATGAGCCTGTGATCTATACCAAATCTTTTATTACAAAATCATAAGTATGCATGGTTGTGATTTTGTAATAAAATAACTCAAGCCCGGGATTACTCCTGCTGGACCCTGTATGTGAATGTTTTAAATTCTTTTATTTATGCTTATGAGTTAAAAGTGTAACTCTAGAAGTCAATAACACTATCTGTATGCAAAATAATACCCTGTAATATGATAATCGTGGGGGGGCGGTTGTTTTATATAAATTTTATACATAAAATTTCTTTTACCTTGTATCTGTTCTTGTGTTTTGTAATTATGTTAGATAAGATTTCTTATACCAGAATATGTTAAAAAATAAACACTAAAATTCCTTTATAATAAAAAAACAAGTACCTAAATATAAACCAATGAGAATTGGAATTAAAAAATTAAAATGAAAGATTTTCTTTCCCTGAAATCTGGGACTAAAAACTTGGCTGTGCACATATACAGGAGCGCATTATACACGGCAGAGTACGGGTACATGGATGTGTTAACCAGGACCCGGTCCCCAGTTGCCTCACCCCTGACGTCAGTGGTAGTTTCTGAGTAACCTGCTTTAAGTTGTGTCTGCGATTTTAAAAACTACCACACAGCACTAACAAATTAAAAATCAGTTGCTTATCCAGTAGGCTTGTCTAGTGGTCAAAGCGCCGTGACATTCATCACCAGCTGCGATGTAAATGCAGGGTCATTATCACTAGCACATTTGTCCCTCTGTTTGCATATCCCAGAGCAGGCCTGGCCTTACAAGTGGGACCCGAGTCCTTCATTATCTTGAGTGTGGTTGGTTACTACATTCCTAAAATATAACTTTAAAGAAGATCCATTTTTTTATTAACTGTAACGAACATCCCCTTTGGCGTCTGCGCAGGGTCACGTCGATTGCGGACAGGCTGAACGTGGAATTTGCTTTGATTCACAAAGAGAGGAAGAAAGCGAATGAAGTGGACCGGATGGTTCTGGTGGGCGACGTGAATGACCGCGTGGCCATCCTCGTGGACGACATGGCCGACACGTGTGGCACAATCTGCCACGCTGCAGACAAGTAGGGGGGATGGTTTGGAAAAGTGTTAGAATGTCCCATTAAGAAAGGGAAAAGTCTGCTTTTTAACACTGGGCTGGTTTTTCCTAATTATTGCCGTTTGCTTAGTGGCATTTCAGACCAGAGGGGGTTCTAGGCCCATCTCTTCTTTTCTTGGTAGGAAGAAAACCATGGTCCTTTCTGGCCTGGTTTTCATTTTTAAGGCTGAGCTTTCGGTGTCCTTTATAAGGGGTCCGAGAAGGTGCGTCCCCTGAACTGAGCTCAGAAGGAAATAGACCGTTGTAGTTGGAATGTACAGTCTCCCGCTGGTGTTTCTGCATTGATTATACGTCAGAATGATGGTATTCTGGCTGCTTTGGTTCAAGCCAGTGGTTCCTAAGCAAGGACAGTTTTGCTCCCTGGGGAACATTTGACAGTGTCTGGAGACATTTTTGGTTGTCACCGCTGAGGGGAGGGAGGCGTTGCTAGGAGTGGGGTCCAGGGGTTCTGTGCACCAAAGAATTCCCCGGCCCCGACCCGGAGGCTGATAATCTCGGATTTAATGGCCTACAAAGTATGTTGCCAGCACATACCTTCAAGGTCCTGTTTGCAGCTAATGCGAGTGAAATTGGTTTCATGTTTTCCTTTATGGAACACACTTTTCACTTCTAAATTCACACTAAGGGGAGACTTTTCAGAATATTCGTGTAGGCTTAATTTTTGTGTCTTCTGTTTCATAGGCTGCTCTCGGCCGGAGCCACCAGAGTGTATGCTATCCTCACCCATGGCATCTTCTCTGGGCCAGCCATTTCCAGAATTAATAACGCTGCCTTTGAGGCTGTTGTTGTCACAAACACAATCCCCCAAGAGGACAAGATGAATCAGTGCTCCAAGATCCAGGTACTGTCTACACTGCAGACAGAGCCAGGCGGCGAGGCGCCGACCTCAGGTCCCGGAAGGTGGCCTGGAGTCCTCTATGTGTGACTGCTCACTAAGGCACAGTCGGCGGGGCTGCGGCTTCCCATCCCGAGGGTATAATTTATGGGAGATCTTTGAGAAAGACTGGGGCTGGCAGCAGCCAAAGTTAGAAATAATAAGTGAATAAGACCACAGTAGAAAAAACAGTAAGAAACAGAATTACCCTATGAGCTGACAAGCCCGCCTCTAGGTATGTACCCCAGAATCTGAGAACAGGTGTTCAAATAAAAACTTGTCCACGAAGTTTCAGAGCAGCCCTGTTCACAGTAGCCAAACGGTGGAAAGCAGATGTCCATCGGCAGGTGAACAGTTAACTGAAGTGTGGTCTAGCCACACAGTGGAGTGTTACGGAGACTCTGACACGGGCCACGGCGTGGATGATCCTTGAAAACGTTATGCTCAGTGAAAGAAGCCAGTCACAGAAGGACAGATATTCTATGATCCCACTTATCTGAGGGACCTCGAGTAAGCAGTCACATTCATGGAGATGACAGATGGTGAATAGAAGTTGTCAACGGCGAGGAGAGGAGGGATGCGGAGTTGGTGTTTAATGGGGACAAGTTTCTCTTTGGGCTGATGAGGAAGTTTTGGAAATAGGTAACAGTGATGGTTATACAACATTGGGGATATAATTAATGCCACTGAATTGTATCTTCACACAGTAAAAAAAAAAGTGGGGGAGGCATGTTATAATATTTATTATCATAAATGAAGCAGCAGGCCGAGCAAAGGATCTTCAGGGCGTGGCTCCTCCTTGCCCCTCCTGACTCGGGAGGCCAGCAGAGTGTTGGTGATAATCACTTTACACCAACTGGCCTGAAGTAAGTTGAAAGGGTGTGAGTCCCCATGTCGCCTCTGTGTCACGGTGAACCTTGGCGAGTCATTGCTACAAGCCCCCGTTCCCATCGTGAGCATGGCTCCAAGTGATGTGCTCCGTGATCTTGGAATCCATCAGAGAATGTAGCAGTTCATTTGGCGTGGGGTGCAGAAAAGTTTAGAAATGGTCAGAACAGCTCTGTCTACCTCAGATTTGCATGCTTGATGAGCAGTAGTGGAGAGTCAGCAAACTACAGCCCGCAGATGTCATCTGGCCCATCATCTAGCTCTGTAAATAAAGTTTTATTGGAACGTAGCTGTGCCCATTCATTTAGGTATTGTCTGTGACTATTCTCACACTACGACAGCCGAGTTAAGTCTGTCCTGCAAAGTGAAAAATGGAGCCCCTTACAGAAAAAGTAGTTTGCTGATCCCTGACTCGGAATGATCATAACTGTGCTCTTAAATGACACAGTTGCTGCATTTTTTGTAGCCAAGAGAGAGACAAACCTTTCATACAATGAATGAATCAAATTAATTTAGAAATAGCAAATGCCCCCAGAAAAGAACGTCTCTGGTTAACAGCAGGCCTGAAAAGCCTTTGCCTGCACAGAGACCCTATCTTCCAGGACCCTATAGGGGCTTGGTTTAACAGATGGTAATTTAAGGATAGAACCAAAGCTGTCTGACCTCTTGAAAGAAATGAGTGTGGGAGGTCTTCATAGTAGCTCATTGTACAGCTGGAGAAATTGTAGGGTTCTCTGGCTTTCATGTTTTTAATTGCATGTGACTAAGGTGGCCTACTGGCCCCTCCCCTTTTCTGTGTTTCTGTGTGTAGGTTATCGACATTTCGATGATCTTGGCTGAGGCGATCCGAAGGACCCACAACGGAGAATCCGTGTCGTACCTGTTCAGCCATGTCCCTTTATAAACCCAGGATGGGCTGCTGGCTTCTGACTGGTGCGCTTTGGTCAGATTCATTAGCTTTAGGACTCAGCAATTAGAATGCAAAATATCAGATCTTTGTTTACTGCAAGACCATTTCCGGTGTGGGGGAGGGCGGCAGTTATTTGATCCGTGAACTGTCATAAAGGAGAAATATTTTTGTCATCTTGACTTGTTCTGATAGGTGACCTTTTCCTTTGTTCAGAACTTTGGGGCCACAGTTGTCAAATATATAATTCCATTGTGGAAGTTCATAGTTTATATATTTCAGGGTTGCCAAAGGTGACTTTAGATAATGCCTCTGTGTAGATATGTAATGATAATGCCTATGGACATTTGGGTAAAACCCTGTATAGAATGAGCCCTTTAATTCTAAGAAAACCTTAGAAAATTTATGATACCATGATTTTTTTTCTTTTCTTTCTTTCTTTTTTTTTTTCTTTAGTAACTGTGTTTCATATAAACCATTTTGGTTATTGTATTCCACTTGGGCCAAATTTTACGTAGTTTAAGATGGCTACTGACACATTTTGGTGTAAATATTCGACATAGCAGAGGCCATGTCGTTCAGGAGTGTTTCACGCCGCTTCTGAACTATCACGTACCTGAAACGTCATGTTCTAAAACCCCACAGTTAGGTTCAGCGGCAGATCTGATTTAGAAACCATCTTGAGGTAAAGCCTCCACGCTCGCTGTCACGTTCACGTCGCCTCTGTTCATCCCAGACGGATAATTCTTCTGGTACCTCTATCTTGTCTTGTTCTTTCAGGTCACATTTTTTAGTTCTAGCTTTTACTTTGCCTTTTTTCCCCAATAATTTCATGTTGTGGATTTCCACCAAAACAGCACTCTTCTAAGTCCCTTCCACGTTACCAATCTGATCTTAATTTTTTGCTTTTGACATAAATAAAAAGGTGAATTTTTCTGGGTGACAGCGAATGCATATTTAAACATTTCATTAGTTTTGATTTCGTATTCTTTTGCCTTTTGTCATCAGAAGTAGCCAGTCTTCTAGGCAAGTGATTATTTCAACTAAAACTGTTACATGAAAAATGTGGGTCAGAAAGGCCCATGAAAAAAGTACAAGTCAGTAAACATTCGTTTCTCCGTGAAGTTAATACTCAAATAGGGGCCCACGAGTGATGGTGGAGGGGAAGATTGCTTTCTGCATGAGATGGCCCTTGATAACGTCCTCCTGACTGAGGTGTCCCCCTGACCCTGGCAGAAGGCAGGCCATGCACACTGGCGGCAACCCACTGAATTCTTCAGCCCCAAAGGAAAGGACTTGGCCTGCATAGAAAAATAAGCAATCATCTCTCCCTTCTGCTGAATTTTAGAACTTGAAGGGAAGAAATCATGTAAATTCTGCAGGTGCAAAAATATTCATAAAATCTGAGACATTAACAAATATAGCAATCTTTAAGGTTTCAAATTTTACTATAGCAGAGATTGAATCAAAATTAAAAAGTGTCATTTTGGTCATTGCAGAAATGAGCATTTTGTATGTTAAAATGGTTTTTGAGAAAAAAATGATATTACAGCCTGGTAAAGCGAGCTGTGTAATACAGAGTGACAATTTCTGGAAAGAGTTGACTTGAAATATATAAAGAGCCTATTTAGATGCTATGTGATTTTAATTTTTGATAAATGAGTGATATTTGTATTTCTTGGAATTTCTGTGCATAGAGAAATGAAAATGTGGTTATATGAACACGCATAGGTAGACAGTTTGGCATACAAATGTAGACATGTTGATGTGACTAAAGCCAGTTGATTTAAAGGTAATCATTTCATCTAAGACTTAGAATCAACTAGAGAGCTAGTTTTAAATGCTAGAAGAATCTGTATTGTCATTCTCTGAATTAAGAACTGATCGTTTCTCTCATTCTTGAGCACCACTTTCGTGTTTTAAAGCACTTCTAATGCATTTATTAACTAATTAGACTCATGTTAACCATGCATGATGGCATGTAGACCTTAGCTGTTGGATGGTGTCAGTTCAGCCAAGATGAGGGCGACATTCTCAGAGCAGCCTCATCCCACACCTCGCACTTCCCTGTGCCACCGGTGTGGAAGCATTTACATGAGACCACGGGCTACATCGGCCCGTCCAGCTCTGCTGAGTGGGGGGCAGACTTGGATATGTGGCCGGACAGGGGGGCCCGAGAATTGTGAATACACCAAAGTTGCTCAGCCTCCAACTGGATGTGCACTAACCCACTTACAGATACTCATAACTGTCCTTCGTTTGCTAGGGAGTCGACTAGATTCAGCAGTATATATCATTTGCAGTGCTTGCCTTGGTTTTGAACGTAAGATTTTAAGGTTTTCCAACACTGTACTAAAACATTTCAATAAAGTCATTCTACTTTCTTTCATAGTGTGTGGAATGATGTGTTTTGATGGGTACCTGAAAACGCGTGCTCCTTCACAATTCTAGCCCAGCATGTCAGATTGCAGAAAACCCAGACGTTGGTTGCAGGAAGCTTGTCTCCACTTTCACGTGTTTCTGAAGGACTCATGAACAGTCTCCAGGCCCCAAAGTGTAATGGCTGTGCCACGTAAGGCATCCAAGTTGACAATTCTGAGTGTTTCCTGTAAAACTGAAGATTGTACAATGTGTTTACACAGCTGCGTGGTTAATGTTTGAGAGCCATAGATGGGAGCAAACTGCACCCTGTGGAAGGTATTCGTGCGCTTTGATTTCCGAAGAGCTCCCGTAGAACTGCTGTCTGCTCAGCGGGGACAAAGCAAAGTGATAATCACGTTTTCCCAGTAAAGCTCAGCTTTAACGTGTGGCTAACAGAGTGGCAACATTTTGTCTTCAAGTCCCAGTGAAATAAATATGAACTAAAAGCAGGTCCATCAGGGAAGATCACAGTGTAAGAGAGGGTGATAGAATGTACTAGAGGGAGTGGGGAAATGAAGGAGAGGCGGAAACACCAAAAGCACTTCAGTTCTACCTGATAACGCAGTGACACAGCAGCTGAGCTACAGGCCAAGTGTCGGAGGGGAAGAGGGGACACAGAGGGTCAGAGGATCCGGCAGGCTGGGGACATCAGTAAGGGCTTTGCGAAGGGACTGCCGTTACCGGTGGTATTTCATGACCGAATTTTCCAGAACCAGATGGCTGTATTCCGGCATGGACCGAAGCAGGACAGCATAGGGTGTTTGGTATCTAACGGATGGTGAGCAAGCTTAGCCCATGAGAGTGAAGTTAGGGGCTGACACTACCGTACCCTTCCTGCATATTGTGCGGAGAGGTCAACAAAGTGACTCTGCTTCACTCCAGACCTTCACCCTACTGATTTAGCTCCCCGTACCCCACCTTTCCCCCGCTATCTTCCCAAGACCACAGTCTCGGTTAGTTGGCTTCACTGTATCGTCCGAGACAAACACAACCAGACCTCTGTGGGCTAGTTGTTTAACCCCGCTGCCTCGGTTTCCTCATGCTTGAAACGGGATAACGGCACTTCTCGGGTGTGATCAGGATTAAATGGGGCATCGGCAGAGTGCCTGGAACTGATTGCCTTGTGCATTAACTGCGATTTTCAGAGCAGGCATCTTAGATCTTCCCTTTGAACGAATGTAAGAAGGTGTGGAGAAATGAGATTTCGTGCATTTTCTAGCTGTTAAGCCATGCGCCTGTGAGCTAGTCACAAACATGATCCCCTCGCATAGGGGTTCATTGTCCTGGCATGTGACCGTCTCTGTCCAGGGTAGCACTGGTGATGACAAATAGTTGCATGTTGAAAATACTTCCAGTGTGCTGTAGAACTGATGGGAACGAATGCCAGGCGATAATAGACATGGTGATCAACTGAGGCCATTTACAGCAACCTGGTCCGACCCACAGTCCCAATAGAAATCTAGCCAAAAGTGGTGCCCAATGCAAAGAGCAGTTTTCACTGCTCTGACGGCTCGGCCCTGTGGTCAGAGAAAAACCAGCCTCATTTTACATTTTAAAAGCGATAAAAAGAGAGCAGATGAATAGAAAATGTAATGCAGTGGAAAGTACCCTAAATTGGGAGTGTGGCCATCTAGAGTCTGGTTCTTGGCATTCTACTAGCAAGCTGTGTGACCTTGGGGAACTATCTCTACCACTCTGAGCCTGATTATCTGCAAAACCGAGACAGTGGGTGAGTGCTAAAGTCCCCTGTGGTTTTAATAGGCCACGCTCTCTGTTCTCGATTTAGTGGGACCGTTTCTACTCACGGAAGGCTGTGGTTCTAATACGAGGCAAAGATGGTCACTTCCCCATCAGGTCAGCAGCCCGTTTTGGCTGGCGGGGACTTTGTCAATTTCAGCACTGAAGTCCTGCATGCCAGGAAGCCCCTCAGTCGTGGGCAAAGCAGGATGCTTGGTCACTCTCGTTCTCTCTCCTAAGGTAGATGGTCTGGATCCCCCGTGCTGTCTTGGCTAAGGAATCCCATGATCATGACTCTGATCTGGTGCCAGTTGCAGCAAAAGCAGGTTATGTGACAAACCCAATAATGTGCCAAGAGCCTGTTCTTTTAAAGTCCGATGTCAAGTAACTGTAGAAGCTGAAGAGCTGTACTGAAAAATGAAAGGACAAAAGGGACACTTTTAGAAAATGCTTTCAAGAGCCAGCTTGATTGTCAATCCTTCAGCACAGCTGCCTTCAGTGCCATAAGTGGTCTTTGAGGCCCCAGGGGACCTTCAGGAGAGAAGGCAGAGTGCCCGAATGTTCGCTGATGAATGTGGTGCATTAAGGGTTCTTACATCTGTGAGCATTTGGCCATCTGTGACTAAGGGTGTATAATTTCGTGCTCTCCTAGACAGGGAGTGTGCAGTATCTTCTTACACTGAAGCTAAGACTGACCATGGCTGACAGGAACATTTTGAAGACTAAAACTGAATTTGTATCACTTTAAAATAGGTGATGTTTTGGAACACATTTTGACATACAGTTGCTGTAGCATGAACTCAGGAAGTGCCACCGATGTGCATTCAGCTGAGGAGCCAAGGCAAGGACCTTAAATTTCTTTAAGCCTCGGAGATTGACCCTGTATTTCGGACCATGGAGGGCTCCCGAGCAGTCTCCGACAGCATTGAAAGGGGCAGACGCCTCTCAGCAGCTGATGGCATTCAGGCCTTCCAAGAGCAACACTTCCATGAAAGACAAAATTGCTCTTAAGGCCTTCAGCTAATGTGATGAGGCCTACACACATTATCAAGGACAACCTCTTTTGCTTAAAGTCAGCTGATTGTAAGGGCTAATCACATCTACCAAATACCTTGGCGGCAACATATAGACTAGTGTTTGAACAAACTGAGCACCAGTTGACACTTAGCATGAACCCCATCGCAGTAGCCTCTTCCTTTTTTAAGCAGTTCACTTTGGCTGTCTTCCCAACACATTCAACTCAGTCTCTTCTCTTATACTCCTTTAATTGTGCCATGGCATTACAATTAAACACATAACTGGCATAAAAAATGTTTTGGAAACAGATACAACTGAATCTTGGAAATCAACTCAACTGGTAGGTACGGAGGGGCATACGTGCTTAGCAGCCTACTGACTTGAGATCTTAAATAGGTCCTGGAATCAGTCAACATTTTTATTTATTTATTTATTTTTTTACCAAAGGAAAGAGGACTGTAGGTTAGCCCATCAGCTTTTAAATAGAGGTCAGTCAAGGGAGTTTCTGTTCCTGTTGGTCTCAAGCTTGGCTGACAATTGAGCAGCATTGAAAACTCCCAATACCCAAGCCTCACCCAAGAGTAGTTAAATCCGAATCTTTGAGTGCCAGGTATCGTGGTTCCTTTCCAACGTGCAGCCAAGATTGAGAACTTCTGGTTTAAGGTCATGGTCACAAAGCTGTCAAGGTCTGCTGCCTCCTCCCAACATGGAAATCTATCAGCTTTGGGACGCTATATTTATTTTTCTTTTCCTTTTTTAATTGTTAAACATATTGGGGTGACATTGGTCAGCAAAAATTCCACAGGCTCCAGGTGTACGATTCTACGGCGCATCGTCTATGTGTTGTTATGTGTTCACCCCCCAGAGTCAGTTCTCTTTCGTCGCCATGTTTGAATTCTCCTCCCTTCTCTCTCACCACCCCCTTCTCTCCCACCCCCTCCCTTCTCTCCCACCCCCTCCCTTCTCTCTCACCCCCTCCCCCCTTACCCTCAGGTAACCACTCAACTATTGACTGGGAACACTACATTTAAAAGAGCAAAGGAAAGTATATATACAGAAACAAAACACCAGCATGAATTCCCCAGATCCGTACTAGTCAGCGTCTACCTTTTGGAGAATTTACAAGTATTTTCTCCTTAGTTGGAATTCCTACGTGTGGAACTGGTCCAGGAGAGCAATGCTCATTTTACATTCTGGTGATTTTCATTCCTCACCAGAAGGGTCGCATCTGGTTTGTACTCCCACCGGAAAGTCCTTATGTTCTGGCCAATACTGTGGATTGACAGTCTTTACCTTTTTGTCCCAATCTGATCATTTTAGAATACCAAAATGTTGTCTTACTTGCATTTCTGTAAGAATGTTATTTTATTAACTGCAAATATTTTGGATCTATAAAGTAATATAGCAATATACATAGTATATAGATATACCCCGCTTGGTTAATCTATCACCTATGACTGTAATCATGTTTTTATCTTTTATCTGCCAAGTAATTATAGAAACACTTCATTACTGATCATAAAATAATATATATCCATTGAAAAAATTTTGATGAATACAAGCACAGGAAATCAAAAAAAAGTTCAGAATTAAATGGCTAAAAGCATATAACCAAACAAGTACTTGTTTTAAAACATTTTTTGTTTATGCTTAGCATATTATCTTTTTCCATGTCATTTAATATTCTAATGAGTGACTTTTAGAGGCTTCACGTAGTGTAAAATGTTTTAAATCCAGCACCCTTCAAAGAATGGGAGAGGGGAGATCTTGGCTTAAATCCTAATCCCTTTACCTTTCTGTTGTAGGAGGGCGGGCTGATAAATTTTGCCTCCACTTAAACAGCAAACAAATGGAAAAAGATAATTTAATGAAATAAAAAAGAAACATACCTAGATCATTTATTTTTCAAAGCTGCATAATTATTTTTCTACAAAATCGCGGCACACTTCCATATACTTCCGACAGTGCTGCGCTCGTGTTTGAAATTCGCCCTTAAAAAAAACCTCGGTGTTCGGTTTTTGAAACCATTTCCCCACTGCAGACTTCACCTGCCCGTCCTGGACGAGGCGCTGGCCCTTCAGTCGCCCTCGGAGTTTGGGGAACGGGCGGGGGTCACTAGGAGCCGCGTCTGGGCTGTGCGCTGGCTGCGGCCGCTCTGAGTAGTCCGGGCGCCGAGCTGCAGCGCTTGCTGCTGCCCCCGCGCGAGGCCTGGAGTTGTCGTGTTCGAGAAGTGTTTCATTTCTTATTCCGGTCCGTTTGGTTCTTCTTTTCAACGCAGTAAGAATTTCAGTATAACGTTCAGAGTCTGCTGTTCCTTTTTCAAGGAAGTCTACAAGAACAGCATGTTCAGACCAAAAAATCAGTCACCGTGACCTTCCCAGCCGAGGCCTGAGTTTTGAATTCTTTCGGCTGAGGTGGTCCCTTAGGGCGTATTCTGTGGGCTGCCTTTTGTTCTCGGGGTCGTCACGATGGACCCAAGTTTCATCACCTCTAATAGTCCTCCCCTTCTTATTCAAAGATTTCTAAAAGCTGGAGGAACTTCTTCCCCTGTTAAGCATTCAATGACAGCACAGTGTTGGAACCGAACTTCTGAACATCCCTCCATTTTGATGTGCACTGGGTGAGAAATGTCAGCATCTGTGTGTGCGAGGTCAAGCATGAAGGAGGGGAGACACCATGTGACGTCACAGAACCGGTTCTATCCAGATAGGTCCAGTGTGACAAAAAATATTACAGGGGAGGCCACATTTATCAGCCCGCATTTGTATATATTGTATATATCACAAGCGGTGTACTGACACTTGCTTTGGTGGTTCCCACTGAAACATGGCTTCCACTGATCATGCTTGTATAGCACGTGCTCCCTTATCGACTCCGGGTTTGGCCAATAAACAGGACAGTAGCAAGGATGATGCAAGCAAGGGCTTGCTGGTGCTTACACATTGGAGCTTGTCTCTATTGAAATGCTCACTCAGTATCTAACCACCGTGAAGAGAAGTCCAGGCTAGCTAGCCACATGGAAAGAAAAGGAGCAAGAGGTCAGTCTCCCAAGCTTCCTCCCTGGGGCACCAACCATGTGAGCAGAACCATCTGATGCAACCTCCTGGGCGACCCCAATTGAGACCAGCAGAAAAACAGCCCAGCAGAGCCCCCACCCCCTCATGGAATGGTGACCACGTGAAGCTGACGAGCCTTGGAGTGATTTATTACACAGCGATAGATTATTAAAAACATGACAGCATCTAATAGGAATAGTTGCATCCAATATGGAAAATAAAACTCAGAAAGGACTTCTTGTTATTATCGGGTTAAATTGTTGAGGTCCTGCCTGATTAGATGACTTGGGAGAAAGAACCTGGGCAGTGGGAGGGTGGGGTGTCACAAAGATCTGAACTATATCCCAGTTTTGCATATTACCAGATATGCCGTCTTGGCATATCAGCTTCTTTGTGGGCAAATTGGGTTTTAACACCATCTACGCCACAGGTGTTTATCCTTAAGCTCTGTGAGTGGTGGTGCTTCTAACGCAGTGGAATCCTACACATGGTGCAGGAGTGTACAGGTGTAAGGTAACATTTCTATCAGAAAGTCATGTCTCTCAACCCCCCGAGGGTCCCTTCCATTATACCTCACTACTAAAGAAGTTACTTATGGTTCTACGAAAACCAGAGGGCGAAATAGCGTCTCTGTCATGCCCACCTGGCAGGACTGCTTCTGATTTGTTAAGGCAGCAGGCAGACTGCTTGGAGACCATTACATCCTTAAATAGCCTTTCCTCTATTTAGCCACATCATCTACTTCATTATTTGCATCGGGGCCTTTTTGTAAAGCATCTGACCCTTTGGACTCATCTAGTGAACTCTGATACTTGGGACCAGTCCTCAACACAAAAGCTTTTTGTTTCATGGATTTGCATATCCTGTTGAGGACAGTTTCAGAACACTTTCATTTCAAGGTAACATGAAACTTACAGGAGTCAGCAGAGACGTGCTTCACCATTCAGTTCAAAGGGCGGCATAAGAAACAGAAGATGATGTTAATTATGGCATGGGGCTTTACAATGCTAAAAATGTACCACAGAGGAAGGGACTAGTGGCCTGTGTTCTGTTTCCACTTGTCATTTAAAAAGAGTGGCCTCTCGGTATCTGTAAATTTCTAGTAAAGAATATTATTTGAAAAATGTTCGTGGTTGTGTCTAACTGAAAGGGTTAAAACTCCAGGCTTGTTATAAAAATACCATCAAAGTCCTCAGACCCTGACTTCCAGCATCCACGTGTGCAAAGAGCCAGCAGAATTTGGGGAAGTGGTCGGGACATATTTACCCCTCACATCCTCACCCAAATCAAGCAACCTGCCTAAAAACAGTGAGACCTTACACTTCCCTATGCTTGGAACCCAGCTTGAGGACTGGAGCAGTTTGCTTAAGGGATTTATTTAGGTTGCCATGGGCTGTAGGAAGGTGTGTGACACTAAGCGTCTACTGAACCACTTCGATGTCTAAGCCGAAGTCAAATGGCAGAGCTGGGACTCAAAGCTGGGTTCCGTCCCCAGCTCTGAACTTGTTCAGTCACCACTGTAGATGCTAGCTTAAGTCTGGTCTTCCTTTTAATTTCAGAGACTTAATCCCAAGAGTCTGTCAAAGTTTAAATTTTCTAGATTAACATGACATTAAACCAGGGCTGCCAGATAAAATAAAGGCAACCCAATTAGATTTGAAGTTCAGGTAAACAACAAATAATTTTTAGTATAAGCATGGCCCAATTTGCCAAATTTACCATCTCTACACTAAACCTTAACTACCTGACCCTTTTTAGTCCCACCAAACAAACAGATGAACAAACACCCTCCAAAAACAAAACGAAAAGAAAGAAATGTAATGAGACTTAGAAAACCACGTATCGTGCAGCCCAGCCAGCGGGGCCGTCCCTACAAGATGAATAGAATTCTACCTTCTTCATCCCATAATTTCTCCTGAGCTAACTAACCTGCAGGGGACTGGGCTGACAATGTGGCCATCTTCTGGGTCATCACCCAGATGGAGTATTTCCCTGGGGCCACAGCTAACTCTTCAGCAGTTTTTGCAGGTGCAAGGTTAGTCATACTGCTACTGCTCGTAATAGCAAAGATCTGCAACAATCCAGATGCCTGTCAATAGAAAGATGGCTGAGTAAACTGTGGAACATCTGACACCAGAACTTTCTAGTTGTGAGAAAGGACAGAGGTGTAGAAGGAACTCCACCTGAAACGAGTGAGTGAGGGCCAAAGTGTCTGCTAACAAAGTGTAGCTGTGAGTAAAAAAGTAGGAGTGAGAACATAAAGGAACTCTGGAAAGATAAATAAGGCACTAATAACAATGGTTTCTGGTGGGGCTGGGCTGGGCCGGATTTGGTGGATGGTGCACGAGGAGAGTGGAAGATTTCTTTGCTCTGTAACCGTCTGCGCGTGCGTGTATGTCTGTATGTGCGGAACGGAGTTAGCATAGCAGGCCGAGACTGCTGTCACTGAGGCCTGCTCCAAGGCTACTCTTTGACTGGCATCTGGGAAC
This sequence comes from Lyroderma lyra, assembly GCA_004026885.1. Taxonomy (NCBI): domain Eukaryota; kingdom Metazoa; phylum Chordata; class Mammalia; order Chiroptera; family Megadermatidae; genus Lyroderma; species Lyroderma lyra. Next base: position 128,474 of record PVJL010000399.1, on the reverse strand, counting down.
TTGGATTTCCAGTGGGTTCCCACCATTCCCAGAACTGGTGAGGGCGGCCCACTGTGGCTACACTGTTTTTGTAAACATTATGATTCGCGCTAACACCTGCTTTCTTTCTGGGAGTCTGGAATTTGGGTACATATGAGGCAGAGGGTGGTGCCTACGTGACAGGCCCCCAGTAAAAATCCTGGGTGCGGAGTCCCTAACGAACTTCCCCGGGAGACAGCATTCTGTGTGTATTTCCCCAGCTGGTTGCTGGGGGAGTTCAGTGCACCCTCCTCTGACCATCGCCCGTGTACCTTTTCCCTGTATTGACTTTGGTTTGTAACCTTTCGTGTCATGAATTAGAGCTGTGAGTAAACTACGTGCTGAGTCCTGTGACTCCTCCTCGCAAATCACTAACCCTAGGGATGGTTTGGGCGGACCCCAACACCGAAATCTTTCTCTTTCTAAATACATATATACGAGGGCTGTCTGGAAAGAAATCCAGCCATCAGTGCCTCTATTTTTCATATTACATGGCCGGATGCTTTCCAGACGGCCCTTATATATTTCTATGTCTCATGAATATGTATTATCTATGTACATAAAAGAAAAATGAAGTCCTTTACTTTTTCTTTTTTTCCTGGGTAAGTTCCCTGGCTGGGAATCGAACCTAGGTCACATGAGAGCATGGAAGCCTAGCCACTATGCCACCAGGGAACCCCCTGAAGTCCTTTACTTTTTATCTGCCTAACTGAAAGCCCCATTCAAAATATTTTCAGAGAGAGATAGAAGCAGAGAGAGAGAGACAGCAAGGGATGGGGGAGAAAAACAAAAGGAACAAAGAATACAACAAATGTCACTGCTTCGATCTGTAAGGAGACAGAAAATTCTTGTAGCTTCTAAATGGCAGTGCTAATTTTTTTGTGGGGGAGGTTCAAACTTTTTTCAGCTTTTACACATTAATGTTTTAAACCTTAGGAGAACGTTTTCTTAACAGATTTTAGAGTCACCTTTGAGGGGTAATATATATATAAAAAGTTTTTATATAAAGAAAAATTATAAAGAGATTACAGAGACATAACTAAATTCACTGTGTGAACACCAAGTAGCTCTTGAATCAGAAAAAAAAAATGCTATAAAAGATGGTTTGGGGACCAATTGGAATTTGAACATAAAATTGATGAGAGATGATATTATGGGATTATTGTTCATTCTCTTGGGTGTTATCCTTATTTTAGGAGACTCAGACGTAAGTGTTTGGGGTAAAAAGTCATGCTGTCTGCAATTTTCAAATGACTAAGAAAAACCTGCACACACATATCCACATACAAAGGTAAAATCAATGTGGCTGACTGTTAACAATTGCTGCACCCGAGCAGTAGGCACACAGCTTGCATTGTACACTTCCTTCAGCTTGTCCACATATCTGACATTTTTCAAAATAAGGTTGGGAAGAAAAAGATGTTTTTAAACAGACTGTTGATATAATTGAAGTTAAAATAGAAGGATATAATAGCAGTTAATAGAAAATCAACAACCACTCTGCTATGAACTCACCAGCTTCATTTAAGAAGGCCTTAGAATCTTTTGAATAAGAAGACAACCGGCTTCTGAGATCAGGTAATATCGTGATCACTATGCATGGTGCCAGGTGGGTACTAGACTTAAGGGGGCATCACTTCGTATATTATATAAATGTCTCATCACTGTGCTGTTCACCTGAAACTAACATAGTATTGAATGTCAGCTATGATTGAGAAATAAATAAGAAAACAATAGGCTTTATTTACACTTGACTACTGGACAAACTGCGCTTGACTAAACTCTTGGTTAATTCATACTGCCAGTGAAACTAATCAGGTGACGGATCACTTCGGTGGATCAATCTGTATAATGCTCTTCCTTTCCAAATTGACGTCATTGATTGAATTGGTCTTATTTTCATGGTCACTTTCACTTTATTATCATAAAGAATGATTTTTTAAGCACTTACTATGAACAAGATGTTGGGGGTAGTGCATTCTTAATTTTATTGGGGAGCTAGGAGATATGAATAAAAGATAAACAACCAGAGGAGAAAAAATAATCAATAAGCTAAACGGATAGTGATGTAATTTCTCGGAATCTTGCCATGTAAAAACTAGATGTGTGTTTACTAATCCCACAACCTCATCCATTGCTTTGTAGGCACGCGAGATTTTTAAATATATTTTTTGATTACAGTTGACATACATTATATTAGTTTCAAGTGTGCAACATAGTGGTTAGACATTTATATAACTTACGAAGTGATCACAATGACTCCAGGAACAGATTTGTATTTATGTGGTCAAACTTTTCTGTGTTTTCTTTCGGACTCTTGGGGTTGTCACTGTTGATTTTTTGTTGGGTATGATCATCATACTTAGAACGACTTTCCCAATTCAAGATTCTAAAAATATTCATCTATGGTTTCTTCTAGTAGTTTTAATGTTCCAGGTCTTACATTTAAATTTTTGAATCATGTGACATTAATTTTGATGTAAGAACCAAGGTAGGACCATTGCTTATTTTTCTCTGAACTAAAGCCAGTTGCCTGACATTATTTTAATTCCTCTTGTCATCAATGTGACTTTAATGCCCCATATGTGCTTCAACTTAATTTTGCTATCTCCTCTCTTTCATTGATGTGCTGGTACTATGCCATGGCCAGCGACGTAGCACTATGATGCGTTTACACATCCGGATGAAAACGCCTCCCCTCGTTACTGTCTCACTTGGTAATGTGCCCTTTACTGTGCAAAAAGAGACGACATTCATGGACGACATGGCTCCATCTTTGTGGTAAGCGAGAGTGCCCAAAATGCCCCCACCCCAGATGGGGATCAATCTGGCAAGTTCCCCAGGAAATCTTGTTGGTGTTTGACCGGAACTGCAGAACATTTACAAATCAACGTAAGCACCGTTTCCATTGTGTAGCATTGTGGCCTCTAGCCCTAATAACGATACATTTCTCTCCCCATGTATTTATGTCTTCTTTGTATCCTCCAGTGTCCTGATAGGAAACAGGTGACACGCTCAAAGAAGTGGATGTTTAGCGAAGAGACCGTATTAATGGCAGTTTGGACAGGATTTTCACACATTGGAAAGGGTGGCACAGCACTGCTGGGGGCAGTCTTCACAGCCGCGGGCCTACAACGGCAAGGGGAAGGACAATCAGTGGAATTTGGGAAGAGTGGCCATTAGCAGAGGATCACCTCGCAAGAGCTTCATGAGAGGGTTGAGGCCAACCCACAGCCTCACGAAGCGGGTGGGGGAGCCATGGGGATGAAGGCTCTGACCCCAGTCTCCATCGGCCCAACCCAGCCGGAAGCCTGCCCGCTGCTGGAGTTCTTACAGCCTCGCAGACACAGGGCAGCGTGCGGGGGCGTGGAGAGCGGGTCTGGGGGTCAACGGCGAGCACGGGCCTGCGGGGTGGAGCATAGCCTCCCACCCTTCCACCGCCCCCTCATTCCCAAGCATGTCGTGTCAGGTTTCTTCCCAGTATTGCAGTGTTGTTACTGTTTCTGATGGGCTCTCTCCTTCTATTACCAGTCTGGATCACTTATTGTTTATATGTGGGGAGGCTGTTGATTTCCACAGATTGTTTGCATAGCAACGTGGTTTGATAAGACCTTCGATTTTTACTGCCTGTATGAATATCACTTACATGGCATGTGACCTGGAGAAAACCCGTTGTCTTTTCCACATTAATTCCATTATTTGTAAAAAAGAAAAATAGATGATATCGACTTCATTTTTTAAGTATTCAATGAGGTAATACATATAAGCCAGTTCAAACCACGTCTGGCTCATAACAAGCCATCAGGAAGGATCATCTATTATTAGAGTATCTAATAGTGCTTCAGCTGATCTCAGGCACTGCTGGCTTTCCCATTAGGTATATTAACCCTGACCGTTATCAGCTGAGTTCTCCCACGCCAAACTGCAGTTCCCAGAATCTCTCCAGGTCAAATAGACGAATTAAAGAACTTTAAAACATAACCATCGATATTTTGACTCCACCTACAAAAGGCCCCAATAATCAGGAAGGGAACGATTCCCTTGGGGACTCCACTTTGCAAGGCAGGGCTTCCTATGACACGCGAGACTCCAAGTACAGCTGACCTCTTAATGGCAGTGAGTGAACCCGCTTGAGGTTTTGCCACTGCTTAAAACCCAGAATTCCTTTCAGCTGGGTCTAAGACAGAACAAGGTCAATTTAAACATGTGTCTAAGATTTCGGTGGAGGAATGGTTCTCAACCGGGAGCACTTTTGCCCCCCACCCCACCCCGGGGTGGAGGGGGATATTTTGAACTTTCTGGAGACATTGAAACAAACATTATATCCATAGTGCTGAGCTTGAGAAACTCTCCTATAAACAGGAAGGAAGATCAGTCCACCAGGTCGTTTGGATTTAGACGAGCCCTGGTGATGGTGATAGAAATAAGAGGAACCTGGTGTTTCTGCCAACCTCATGTCTGGGGCAGCTTGAATGCTCCTCCCCACACCTACCAACCCTGCCTTTACGCTTGGAAACCCCAGGGCTGGCAGCCTGCAGTCTCTGTGACTTGACACTTCCTGCAGCCCATCTCTTCATCTCTGGAGACTCCAGACGTAGACTCACTCCATGCGACCAGGAAAGGTATTTTAAACAGTGGGACAAGTGGAGCTGTTTGGGGAGAGCGGGGAAGGAGGAAGAGGAAACCCAAATCAGATGCAAAAAAAAAAAAAAACGGGTTTTAGGCTCTAAAGAGAAAATTTGGTAGTCTAACATGTCAAGTCTTCGAAGAAAGAGTCAGACCCCTAATAACATTAGCACTGGTTTTTGGAGTGTGTCTCTGATCTGTTGAACTTTGAGGAAGTGATTACTGTTCACAGGTGTCTGCAGCACCGCATTTTAGAGCATTGTTCTGGTGTGTTCGGAAGCTACAGGGCTTGGTGGGCTTCGAAATGTAAAGCTGGGTGCTTTCTCTTCGTCTTAGTTGGTGCGATGGGGCCCGTCTTTGGCTGACCTTGACGCCTCCCTGGCTCTTCCGTCCTCCACCAGACGTCTGCATTTGATTTTGGAAGAAGACTAAAAATGGTAAGAGATCCCTGGGCTTCAAAGCAGGCTTGTGAGGCACTGATGAGGGAGCTAGGGCTTGGGGCTAAGAGATCCCTACGGAGTGTTATCTGTGATCTTTGAGAAAAGAACTGAAACCAGATGGCAAGAGCAATGTTTAAGAGTCTGCCGTCTGGTTATTTGCTGGTGGGAAGTGCTTTCTGATAACTCATAATTGTTATTAATCATGGGGGTGTTTCGTAATTTGAGATTAATCACCGCTCTGTGCGATGTCCTGCAAGAATGAATGTGTTCTACGGCGAGGAGGAGCGGAGATGGAATTGGGGAACGAGCTCCTGTGGCTCCAACTTTCCACCCTGCGTTTCTGGCTTTACGGCCATACAGACCCCTGAGGTTACTTTGTGCCTTTCTAGCACATGGTGTCATCTGCACCCGTATGTTACAGGGGAGCTCGTAGGACTAGGACTGCAGGAAACCTGGGCTTGAATGCCATCAGACGCAAACAGAGCACGACAGTAGTGAGAGCTGTGAAACCAGATTTTGTTCAGGAACTATTGCAACAGGGGGAAGGACAACTCAGTATAGAACTGGGCTCACGTCCAAATACAGCAAGGACAAGTGGAGATGGACAGAGTGGGGGTGAGTGGGTGGAAAATTACTAGGAGGAAACATCAAGGTTGGGGGGATTAGGAATGAGCTTACTTGACAAGGTTCTTGCTGAACACAAGCCAGGGAGATCAGACGTCACCTGGGGGATGGCAGGGGTGAGGTCTTTGATCAGATAGCAAGGGTGAGGAATGCTCCTTAAACTGACTCAGCAGGATTCGTGCTAGAACTAGGCGTATGGAAACAGATACCCAAAAAAGCCCAGGCCTGGGAGCTCAGAGGAGCCTGACAGATTGAGCAGTGCGTCTTTGTCAGTGCTGGCCACTGCAGTCCCTAGCTGGGGCACTTTGGGTGTATCACCCAAGCCCCCCGAAACTCGATTTCTCTGATCATAAAATGAGCATTATGACATGTCTCTAGTTGCCTTTTTGGACCATTGTGAGGCTCAGCTAACAGAATATATGTTCAAGTCCTTTGCCCACAGTATGAGTTATTAGGTATGCCAAATATTAATCAGAAAAACATGTGTACATAGTGGCTTTTTTCCTGAAATTATTCTGTCACCCAAATTAGACATGATACAGCACATTTGCCAGGAGGACCCCACTGTGACTTCTAGATCTGAGTGGGACTTCCGGGCTCATTTCGTGTCTAAGGTCTAATGAAGAGTTAACCAGCAGGTATATACCATGCTACAAAGAAAATGACTTCTTGTAGTTTCATTTCCTAGATACTCAGATGTCTATTTTTATGCAAACCCATCCCACGTCTGCCTTTGCCCCATGAGGGATGGAGTGATAAGATTGGTAATAATAGAAGGAGCTCACATTTACTGACTGTAAGTCAAGCATCACACTGAGGGCTTGATGTCTGGGATTCTATTTGGGCTTCAAAGCAGGCTTGTGAGGCACTGATGAGGGAGCTAGGGCTTCGAGCGTAAGGAGCTTGGGTGGTCTGGATGGGGTGCCTGACTTCGGAGCCATACCCAGACCACTGTCACCCAGGAGACTTGAGTAAACATGGGCTTCGATTGTGAAATCTTCCTACTTAAGAAAAAAAAAGGAGGAGTTGCTATACCTTTTTTATAAGTAAAGACATGAAAACAGTTTTCAAAAGAAGAAATACAAAAGGCCAAAAAGCACAGGAAAATTATTCCATCATGTTAAAAGGTCCAATCTTTGGATATGAAAACTCTACTTCTAGCAACTCTTCTTAAAGAAATGATCAGGGATGTGGCAAACTATTTTCAAAGATCGTCGCTACAGCTTGGCAAAGAGAATATCTCATGCCCAACATTGAGGAGGGGTTCATTCATTGTGATATACCCATCGAATAGAATAGTATGTAACCATCAAATCATTGTAAAAAATAATAATGATATAACCCTCATGGTATAGTGCTAAATGGAAAAAAAAAAGCAAGCTAGAAATTGATAAGTATCGTATATTCCTGCGGTTTTTCATGCACATGCTAGATGCTTACTAAATGTTGGTTAATCTGTGACAGCAGTTTACGTGAACAAACATTTTACCTATTTTTCTCAAGACTTCACAAGAGCCCTGCATTCTAACCACTTTACAATAGAGAAATCAGAGGCTCATGAGGTACCGTGACTGCCAAAGTCAGAGAACTCTTAAGTGGCAGAATAAAAATTTTAAATCGAGTCTTTGCACTGACAAGGCCCCAGCTAGTACTAAAAATGCATCTCACTATGTGAAATGGGTCCGGGCACGGGGAGGTCACCATTAGAAGGAAGCATGCCGAAACGTGACGGTAGGTATGTGCTTTTCAAAATACAAACATCATTCTGCTCTTCACTAAAGCAACTTTCCTCCTGGCTAAACAAAGGAATAATAAGGAATCCATCCTAAATTAATCAAATCTGATTACTTAAACATTTGGAAGATCATGCTGAGATTTAAAACGATCATTAACAGATTAACCAACCAATGTCTATTGTTAAAAAACAAAATTCAACCGAGTCAATGCGAAGATCTAAGTGGCTCTAAATCAGCGATTCATGAACCGGGCAGCGTGCCGTCCGGCATCCAGAAGGGTGCTCCGAGGTAGGCTGACCAGACGTCCTGTTTTAAAAGGGACAGAAAACAAGGGTCCTGTCCCATTTGAAATGGTCCGTCGGGTCAGCCTCCTGACACCTTGAATGGAGCCCAGTGAGACTAGGCTGACCCAATGTACCATTCGAAACGAGACAGGACCGTTGTTTTCTACCCCATTTAAAACAGGATGTGTGGTCAGCCTAATAATTAGAAATATTGCAAAATTTGCAAAAAGAGGATATTTGGTCATAAATCTGGGAAATTTCCAGCAGGGGTGTGGTCTATAAAACAAATAGCACTTAAGTAACTTCCCTTATTCACAGTGCTTAGTTGGCCCCTCGGGAGCTGTACATAATGCACATCTAGTTATGAAGGAATTCAGTTGCAGATCAATATGACAAAAGGTTAGTGAATGCAAATCCAAGGGTTGCCAACAATCGCTCCTCCACTCCTTGTCTCTCCTGCGTCCCTTCCTCATTGGGCCCCAGCCAGCCACCACCTCTGGTTCAGCCCTGCCCTCTGTCTGCAGCTCTGGGCGGTGACTTCACCCCATTTCCGTAGTGGGCTCACGGGACTCCCCCCACCAGACATGCACACGCCAGCACTTTCAGCTCCGGCAACTTGGCTTTTATCTGCTCTGTGATCCTGAAAATAAATCAGAGGAGCAGCTGAGTGCGTGGAGCTGTTGCTCCCCAAAGCTTGGCCCATAGTAGCCCACGGGGGTGCCCGGTGTGTTGGCCTTCTGACTGGTGGGTTAGGGGCTTGAGCAGAGGAAGAAGAACAAATTCTCTCTTCACTGAGTACAGCAGACTCCCACTTCACCGGCACCCACGCCGGCTAACTGTGGTATTATTTCTTGGACATTTTTTGCCGGTTGCTTGGGAGTGCCAGTTGCTTGAGTTCTGGTTAATGAAGCATCTACTGTATAACAATAAGGGTTCCTCCTCGCATCTCAAGATGTCTTTCCATTTGTAAAGAGTTTTGTAGACACTAATCAAATATAACCAGATAATGGCTATGCAGAGAATATATGGTAAAGACTAGAAGGGGAATACAAATTAAATAGAGAAAAGTGAGGGTTTTGGGAGGTGGGGGTTCTTATTGCCACCAGGTAATCACACTCGAGTTCCTCATCCAGCGGCTCCCCGATGCTTCCGGGGGACTCTCTTCCCCTTCTCTCTCTTTGCTGCTAACCTTGAAAGAACTCCCACCTTTCCTTCTCCTTGTGTAGCCACCCAGAACTTTTGCACCCATATGTCCCACCTCACCTCCTATCCAGTTACCTATCACTGCATAGCAGATCACCCCAAAAGGCATTGGCTTCAAACCACAACAACCACATGCTGGTATGTGTCGTGGGTCCAGGGCTTGACTGGGCTGAGTTGGGCGGCACTGGCCTGGGCCTCTCATGCAGCGGCAGTCCGTGCCTGGGGCTGGCTCGCCTGGATGCTCACTCTCTGAGCTGTGGGCTGGGGCGGCAGGGGCTGCTCGGACGTCCCCGTCTCCATCTCCATGCACTCTCTCCAATATGGCGGCCATGGTGTAAAACCAGACTTCTTACAAGGCTGGTGGCTCAGGACTTGAAAGCAAGTGGAGAGAGAAAGAGAGATGAGGGAGGAGGAGTGTGAGCTGAGGTGGAAACTCTCATCTTTTCTATCCCAGCCTTAGAAGTCCAGCAGCACCACCTCTGGCAATGCCCTCCATCAGAGCACTCACAGAGGCCTGCCCAGGCTCAAGGCGGGATGGGAGATGTGTCAACAAATTTGAGGCCTCATACTAAGGATGTCATGTCTCAGTCCTAGTGAGGGCCAAGCTCCCCGACTGGCACTAGGTCTCCTCCCTGCTTGCTTACTCAGGGTCATGGCTCCAGCCTTCTCTACTTTCTCTCTTCTATGTCATCATCATCATCATTCATGTTGTTTTGGATTCTTTTATTCTCCTGACCTGCAGTGTATCATTCTCACCAGCATTACAACAGGCTGTTATTTCTCCAATCCTAACATAAATTCTCTTGACCCTATTGGCCCTATGAATGCCTGCCAGTGTCTTTGTCCTTACCGCCCCCCCCCCCCGCAAGAGACTTCCCAGAAATGTTTGCTGTCTCTAATCCCGCTCCTCACATCCTTCCAAGAACTTTGAAGTCGTATTTTATTTGGCTTCACCTTAAACCATATCCAGGGTCTGGCAAGTTCTCACCACCTCCCCTACTGCCAGCGAGGTCTTTTGCTTGAATTACTGTAATAGCCTCTTGACTGGTCTCCGTGCTTCCACCCCGGCCCCCTCGTCATCTCTTCTCCACACAGCAGCCAGCACGATCCTTCTGAAATCTAGGTCAGACAATGTCACTCATCAGCTCACAAACTTGCAGTGGATCCTCATGCCACTCAGAATAAAAGCCACCACCCTCAGGATGGCTGACAAGGCCCACGTGCTCTGCAGGGGGCTGAGGGCCCCCCCCTTTGACCTCCTCTCCTATCATTCCTCCCCTCCTCATGCTCCTGGCCTTGTTGCCATGTTCGTGAGTATTGCAGCCTGTTTCCACCTTGGAGTCTTTGTATTAGGCCCCACTTTCTGCCCTGAACGCTTTTCCCCAACTGCATGGGCAACTCCTTCCTTTCCTTGAGATCTTTGCTCAGAGTCGACGTGTCAAACCGCCTCATTTATAGTCACAACCCCATCTGGCGTTGTGATCTCCTTCACCCTGCCCCATGTTTTCTTTTTTCATAATATTTATCACTTATTATCTGATAGAGTTTATTACGGTTACTTATTTTTGAGTCAATTATTTGGACAACATAACCTCCAAGAGAGCAGGAATCTTTTCTGCTGGGTGCACTGGTGTGAGCCAACACTTAGAAATAGGTTCCTGACACGTAGCAGCTATCGATAAATACTTGATAACATTTTTACTTTTCACAATTTCCTTCCATATTGTTATGATGAGGTTTTATTACTTCATCTATAATTTTCAGATGTTTAAATGAAAACAATACATATTCTTCGTAAAAAGAAAAAACTCAAGAGTAGAGAAGCCTGTAGAAGTCCTTCTTTCCTAGCCAGCAAAGGGCCCCTTTTTACCCCCGCCCAGAAGAAATCAGTTAAAAGTTTCTTCCACCGTTTTCTCTGCAAATACAAATCAAATACATGTATATATACTGAGGGTACCAAAAAGAGGTATACACATTGTAAGTGGTGTTATCCATGTATTACTTTTCAAAATTGAATTGAATTAACGTAGCAATGTGTAGTATAACGTTTGCTCAAAAGATGGAGTTCATCAAATGAATGCTAGTGTCACCATGTGACAGGCAGGATGGTCACAGAACATGGCAGAAGAATGGTTGTCCATTGAGGAGCAGAAGACCATTTTGAAGTGGTATTTTAAAGTCAAGAATGTTGTTTGAGTTTTCTCCACATTCTCCTGACTTAACACCCCATGACTTCTACCTGTGGGGGACCTTAAAGGATATGGGGTACCATAGAAAACCGGCTACACTGAAGGTACTTGGGGAAGAAATTGAATCGGCATGTGCAGTGATACAAGTGGGCACTTTGGTCAGCGTTGCTCAAGCAGTAGTTCGCCGTCATCAGTGTCTGGACGCTGATAGTAACCACTCTGAGTACCTCTTGTCATTGCAGAAGTCAAACATGACTTTTATCACCTTCTGTTATTGGTATTTATTGAGCATTACAATTTTAATACAGTTTTTTCCTTTCTTAAAATGTGTATACATTCTTGGGGCACCCTCTGTATATTCATCATAAAGGGATTATATGCTATATGTTATTGTGATGCTGCTTTAAAAATTCATTTCAACTTTTTACAACTTCATAGTATATCTTGCACACCTTTTCAGGCCAATTCCTATAGCTCTTCCATATTTTTTAAAAAGTTTGTTCAGTATTCCATTATTTCTCATTTTTAACCAGTTCCTCAAATTGAGGGATTCTTCTCATTCTTACTGTTTCTGAGAGCTGAATAAAACAAATAAAATCATTTTATCTGAAGACATGCAATGTTTATTATTATAAAAAGATGCACTAGGTTGGTATTTTTTTGTCCTTTCTGTGAAATCCTAGAAGGTTCATAGTGGGTGGAAACTTGGCTTAGGCCACTTGCAGACATCAACAACCTGAGGTTCTGGGGGCTGAGGTCAGAACCCAGCAGGTAAGTTTCAGGGGCTCTGGGCCAAGCCTCAGAATCACAGAATAATACAGTAGGGAAGGAGCATTGAGGGTCAGTTAGCTCAAGCCCCACACCTGTAGAAGAGAATGTCAAGGTCTAGGAGAATTCAATCGGGAGCTCTGCATCAGGCAGAGTGTCTGACTCCTAATCTGACTTTTAATTCACAGGGTGGTAAGCCCCAGAAAAAATGAACATGAGAAGTCAGACTAATCTGGGTCTTCCTCTAACTCCTTGCAAGGTGCAGACCACTGACCCTCACTTCCTCGCTCTTGCCATCTGTCCTTCCAACTCTTCAGATGCGTCCATACCGCGATTGCAAACTTGCCGAGTCTTGAAGACTAAACACACTATCTGCAGAGCACGAAGCTAGGAACTTCCTGGTCAGTGGGCTTTCCTATTAGTCATCACAGCTCCACAACCAGAGGCATTCTGGTGGGAATCGAATATGAATCTCAACTCAGGATAATTCAGTTCTGAATACAGGCTCGAGTCTTGCCACAAAAATGATGCGTCCAAGGGGCAATGTTCTGCCACTTTGAAGGGTTGCTAATTCAAGCCGTTGTTTGAGGGGAACGACTTCTTGCTCCCACCATGGATTTCCCGGCAGCAGAGTCCTGCACGCAGGAGACACAGCTTTGAGATGTCGCAGCAGAGGAATTGGGTTCCTAACCGGGCAGGATTGCTATCTGCCTCATCATCGTTCCCCTCCGTTGTCGAGTGCGGTGTCTTGCACAGACTACGTTCCCAGTGATAGTTATTAAATGACCATGTGAGCATGTAATTCTTTATTATGAAGGTAAAGCTCCTCAGGCCTTTAAATTTACAAGTCCATAAACCATCCTAGCATAGCATCGCTGGACATCAGATGTGATTCATAAGAAATACATCAATCAAAAAGTCTCTTTTGCTTTTACCCTTAAGGTAGTCCCACTCAAATCAGAAGATATCTTTTTCAACATTTGTAAATTTTTCTTATGAAGACTAAGTAGCACAATATCAAAACATTACAGTGCCAAGAACCCTTTTGCTGCAAAGGAATTTAACCAGGTTGCAGACAGGCACTGTCTGTCACTATGTGAGATAACTTGAGGACAGTTGGTCAAAAGGGAGTTTGAATCTTGGTTCAAAATTGCCCCTCTAACCTCTGCTTCCTTGTGAGCAAGATGGGAATGTTTATATGTTCTCTGACTTCATGGTCAGGGCTCGGTGATGTAATAGAAACAGTGTGTCTAGCTCAGCATCTGGCACATAACGAGTACATGATAAAAGGCAGCCCTTAAAAAAAAAAACAACAAAAACACAAATGGCTGATGACAGTTCCGTGTGAATTCTGCATTTTCCATTTTTGCAAAAGGAGATGATTTACTGAAAGAATAGAACACCTGTGCATACAAAAGCACACATCCCCGATTTTACTGTAATTAGCTCGCTCATTGAGCATCCAGATTTACCCCGTGTGTTTGCATGTGGAATTAGCTGTGATTCATTATCAGTGCTGGGTCTGTGTCACGGAATATTACACTACTTTACAAATCATGTTCCTGAAAGACGCATGGCTTAGGCAATTGTTGCCAAAAAAGCAAGCAAAACACAATAATGTGGTTTCTATCAAGTGACAAAAACAATGTTGGTTGAAGCGAAGGCCCCAGTTTCAGTCTGAAGTAAGTAATTCCCAGTGGTTTGAAAGGGAAAATTTTCACACTTAAGGAAATGTCCAATGGAATAAAGGACTATTTCCTTTTTTCAATCATTTTCCTCAAGAATATCTTTTAAGTTTGGAAGCCTCAAAGGCATTATTTCTCTTTAAATAGCAAATTTAAAGGCTTTGTTCACTGAAGCAGGCATTTTTCCTCACCAGCCTGATCAGAGCCTACCCATCTCTTTGCAGTTCATCTTCCCTTTAGCATGGATCATGTGATGTAAACCTGCTGGTGCCTGAGTGCCAGGCTTCCAAGAGACGTCTGGTCTGGCATACAGCATTCCAAGGGCCAGTTGGACGGGGGCTCAACTATTAACCATAGGACAAAAACAGTCCCATTCTGCCTGTACTTGTTCCCAGGAGAGACAAATGAGCTCCATGTTCTCACTGGGGTTTCAGGTGCAAGGGGACAGTTCTTCTGAGAAAACGAATTGTGTAGGAGTCCTTTTGCAGCTCCACTTCCCATGGCCTTCCTCTGACGCCCTCCCCTTTCCTTCTGTGGCACTTTTGCCACTTCAACCCTTCTCTTACAAGTCCCAAGACTCCCTGGTTTCTCCTCATGCCCTTGTCAAACATCTGATCTTTGGAAAAACTTGACTATTTGTGATCATTCAATGTGAATCTTCTATGGGACTTGGAAGACGTGCTATTGGTTGAAATTAGTGGCATGTAAACTGACTCACAGGCTTTGCAGATAATATAATTTCTTCTACTATTTGGCAGTCTTGGACTGAATTTGCTTAGAGTTCATTCCATGTGCAAGTTTCACACAACCTAAGGTTTTGTGTACACCAGGGGTCTACAAACTATACTCTGTGGGCCCGATCTGTTTGGCCACCTGCCTTCGCATGGCTTAGTGAGCTAAGAGTAGTTTGTAGGACTTTAATTAGTTATATTCTAAATGTCATTTAAGCACCCACACAATATCCTCAATTTTGCCTAAAATATTTACTGTGCAGCCCTTTACAGAAACAGTTTGCCAATCCCTGGTCTTGGCCAACACTCTCTAATAGAACTTTCTGCCATAAAGAAAACCGTGCCATATCTGCATGCTCGAATATGGTGGCCTCAAGCCTCATGTGGCTTTTGAGCACTTGAAATATGATTAGTGTGACTGAGAAAGTAAATTTGAACATCCATTTAATTTTAATTAATGTAAATTTAAATAGCCACTGGTGACGGCTGGCTATCATATGAGACAGCAGCTCCAGACAACTTTAAGGCTCAAGATTCTAAATTCTGTCGGTGTTCCTCTCTCTCAATTTAATCAACTCCCGACAGGCTGTGTGAGTCAAGCAGAAGGCAGCGGCACTCTTAACCAGAGCCTTTGCCCTGGCCTGGCTTCCATCGTCTGCTAGAAAATGGTTCATGGTAGGGGCTTGAAAAATGCGTGTGAGCATATGCTTAGCCCTCTGAAGGCTGCTACTTGGACTCTGTCCGTCACTTTAGCTTGGGGTAAAGCAGTTGGCTTTTTTAACCCCCAGGCCTCCCGATGAAGGACTCCTAATCCACCTGAGAGTTCTGGCTGCTGGCAGAGGAAACCTCACTTAGCAAAGCTGCGTTTTGTTCCATCCCTGCTTGCAGACTGGCTAACTGCAGCCCTAGTTCATCTTTGTCGTGAGACTGCTGAGAACAGTGAGACCCCATCAGTGTGCGCCGTCACTCTGAATGCAGTTAACCCTTGAACACGCGGGAGTAGGCGAACCAACCCCACGCACAGGTGAAAGCCCACGTTTAACCACACTTGGCCTTCCACGGACGCAGTTCCTATCTGCGACTGGAAAATACTGTTTTTGATCCATGGTCAGTTGAATCCTCAGTTGTGAACCCTGGGGATCTAGAGGGCCAGCCGTATATTTATTGAAAAACTCCACGTGTAAGTGGACACGTGCAGTTCAATCCCATGCTGTCCGAGGGTCAGCTGTATTGGCAAAGCATTTCTCGTGAGAGCAGAGTCACACTGGGCATTGTAGCTACAGTCGCTAGGAGAGTAGACCTCAGAAGTTCTCCTCACCACAAAGAACATGTAACTACGTGAGGCGATGTTAAATGGCCTCACTGTGGCAATCATTTCACAACATGTCTATCTCCGATTATTGTGCTGTACACTTGAAACAAACACTATGCTTTGCGTCAATTGTATCTCAGTAAAACTAGAAAAACAAAAAGTCTCAGCTGGCAGGTGTTGTACCTTCCAAGATAACACAGGCGATAGTTATGTCAAGTGTTTTGGGGTGGCATAACGGGGGTCACCAGCTTCCCCACTTCCAATACCCGAGTCTCTCTTGCCCGTAGACTGACAACATAAACATCACTTATTTTGGGTTCTCTCATGGCAGCAATTTCCTTCCCCATTCTAGATTCTACACTGGCTAAAATTAGGCAGGGTTTAAATCCAATAGAAATAGAATTTTCAATTAAAAAATTAAAAAAAATCCAACAGAAATTTAAAACAAAGCCATAGAAAGTCCAATTAGCACTAGCTTAGCATACCGATTTTATGTTTTCTTGTAAACTCCTGGCAGTCAGCAGTCCAGAGCCATTATTTCTGCTTTGCTCTATGAGGTCATACAAGGATCCAGATACTCTGCATCATCTATCTTGTTGCTCCATCATCCTAGCACGTTTTCCTTGTTTGCATTGTCCAAGAAGGCTGGCTACAACATCCGTATTACAAGAAGCTAGATGGAAATAGACAGGAGGAAAGAGAGCAGACCCATTGTTTAAGGACAGGTCTCAGAAGTAGCACATTTCACTTCACATTGGCTATAATGAAATCACATGGTCATGCTTAGCTGCAAAGGAGTCTGGGGAATATAATCTTTTTCCAGAGTGGCCTATGTTCAGGTCCAAATGGAGAGTCTATCACTCTGAGATGAGAGAAAGAGGGAAAATGTACTAGGAGATATACAACAATCTCTGGACTCTATGAGGTTAAGAAACATAGATAATTGGGAGTATCAGAAATTATCCCATTGGAATAAGAAAAACATATAGCTAAGCTACACATGTATGTGTTAGCATCTTGTCTGGAAAGAAGTAAAAATAAAAAAGGAGGAACTAGCTCATTCAATTCAGGTCAAGATTTGCCTCCAAATGTGTTCAGATCACGTCATGTTGCCCATCAACTGAGTTAGGTCACAGCTTTCCGTTTGGCGATTTGGGAATCGCACACCTCTGTTATCTCCATTTTACAGATGAGTCCGTTGAGGCACAGAGGGGTATATGTACTCTGTACTCGACTGCTCTAAACTTGACTTTCCACATTGTATTTCAAATTTGTATTTTTTTCCTCCTACCACTAGATTTTGACCTCTTTAAGGACAGAAACTCTGCCCACTGCCCCAGTAGGTATTCAAAAAGTATTTGTCAAATGAAATGAGTGAGTGGAATTCTGATGTTTTTAAAATAAGTTCTATCTCACAGATACTTGGTGTAATTCCTAGCTAAGGAATTGCTGGAGAACTTTCTGGTCTAGATCTATTGTCTTGGTCCAGGGGGTTTGTCTGGGTCTGTGCTGTATCCCATATTATGGCTTCTGTGTCTGTCATTTTCTCGTAGTAGGGTCTTCTCCTGAGCACAGGCCCTGCCTCAGAAGGATACATGAATAGTGAACTACTGAGCCAAGACTGGGACCCAGTTCTCCTGACTCTCAATCCAGAGTTCTTTTCACAACCTCACGTGTGATGAGAACAACAGGAAATGAAAGGAAGGGGTGATTACTTCTATCTGGGTCGATCCCAGAATGCTCCTTGAAGTCAGGTTTGAACTGGGCATTTTGAGAACAGATCTTCTTAAACCTTTCCCCCAAGGAATCCCACGGCAAATGGAAGAAACAGAACATGGGCCAGGGGAGTCTTGGGGTGTAGCCTGGAGGAACCTACTTCAAGGAGAACTTCCTTTGAAGTAGTTTGCTTTATTTCACTATTCATTCATTCACGCATGCATGCACTTAGCACACATACTGGACTGCTAATTATGTGCCAGGAATTGTTTTACACAAGGACACACAAAGCCCTGCTGTCTCGAAGCTTACATTCTCATGCAGAGTGGACATTAAACAAATAAGTACATAAATCATAAGCAATAAATGATCAGCAAATAACTTCTGACTATGCTAAGGACTATGAAGGAAATCAAGCAGGGCAGTCGAGTACAGAGTACATATACCTCTCTGTGCCTCAACGGACTCATCTGTAAAATGGAGATAACAGAGGTGTGTTATTCCCGAATCGCCAAACGGAAAGCTGTGTCCTAATTCAGTTGATGGGCAACATGACGTGATCTGAACACATTTGGAGGCAAATTTTGACCTGAACTGAATGAGCTAGTTCTTCCTTTTCTTAAAAAATCCTACTTAGAGTGGACAGTCCTGTGCTTCACTGAACAAATTTTTGTGTGTTTGATTATGCTGCCCCAGGCTCTGTAGAAGTATTATATAATATGGGATGCCTGCATCATATTACCTTCTCAAATCTGAAAAATTCTGAATTCCAAAACACACCCAGACCCAAAGGTTTGGGATAAGGATTAAGGACATGTCGTGCCACCTCATGTGGTTATTATGGGGATTAAATGACTTAACCTGTAAAGCCCTGAAAATCATGCCCACCATATATATAGTAAGTGCTGTCTAAGTTAACAAATGTCACTATCATATCACTATTATTACATAGGGGGGGTAGGTAGATAAATGGGTCAAAGAAAGTCTCTCTGAAGACGTGTCACTTGAGCAGACACCTAAAAGATGAGAATGACCTGGCTGTGGGAAAAGGAGGAGTATGATAAATTCAGGAAGAGGGAATAGCAAGTGCCAAGATTGATTCAAATGCAGAACAGAAAACAGGCCAGATGTGTGGTGTGTGGTCAAAGAAGGGCAAAGATGGTTCAAGGTCAGAGCGATGGCTAGAGCCAGGATGCGCATACTGTAAGCAATGGCGGAGCGTTGGAGTTTCATTAATAAGGAAGTATGGCTGCAGTCTGATGAGTGAATTGTAGAGGGGATGGGGAACTGGGGAGACAGGCGGGTTTGGAGTCCAGGCGTGAGCTAAGGGCTAACGGGAGTAGGGAGGTGGTAGAAGAGAAGGAGAAAAGTAGACAGGTACAAGGAACAGTTCAGAAACAAGGAAGATTTTTCATTGTGATGTCTAATGTGTCCTGGTGTAGAGGCTAAAATGCCATAGTCTTTGTCTTGGGGGCGTTGATCAGGAGTTTTCTTGACCCAGCTCATGCGGACTTGCCACAGCAGTTCTGCATGTGTCTTCCCAGCTCTGCATTCAATGCCATCACACGGGCAGCTCAAACTCAGCCATGATGGAAGCATTTACACTATAGGAGTTGGCAGGTGCCACAGGTCAGGACTTAACAAATCCTAGATTGGGGGGGGGGGTCAAGGGAAAGGAAGAAACCTGGTTGTTCAACAGTGTTTTTTCTGTAAACTTCCTTCATCTTAGAGCCTCCATGTCCCCCATAAGAAAAACACTCAAACTCAGCACATGCTGGAGAATGCAGTTCGAGGATCGCTGTCACAGTCACGTCATGTTTGTAACTTGGATAATTCAGAAATCCTCCTGCCTCTTCCCAGGGTCTCACTCAGGTTCATGGCAGTGGGGTTGGAAGAGCACACCTGGTTCATGAGTTGTTTTGTTAGCCATTCTGCCCACCTGTGTAATATAGCTCACCTCCCTGGTCCACAGTGTTACTCTGAGTAGCATCAGTTATTGGTTTCTGATCGTGGGATTCATGAACCCATCATGCCTTCTGACAGAAGCATAGCTGGTCTGGGATCTTATTATCAGGAACCATGCAGATAGCTTACCCTCCTTCTCTCCTTTCCCTCTTCTAAAGCCTTTCACCCCATCTCTTTCCAGATGTATTTGCATTTTAACATTCTTTAACCACCCCCACCCCCCAATTTCAGACTTGGCAGCTAATTAATGGCTCTCCCGTTGTAGCATTCTGGATAACAGTGAATAGGAAAATGCTGCTTCTACCACCTTACAGAGCTGTGTAACTGAAAAGCTAAGATGTTAAAAGCTAAATATATGACTAAATTAGGATGAACCTCAGTAATTGACCAATACAGTCATGGAGTAGCAGGTGCTGTTTAGACAGCTGAGAAAATACCTGAATTGTTTATTCTAAAATGTCACAAAAGAGAAGCAGCAAATGGGAATTTTCAACTCTGATTCTTGTTATATTTGAGAATGGTGATTTGTCCTTTCTTAAAATTTCAGGTGTTTCCAGTGTGGACACTGAAGAGGCAATTTCTTATCCTTTTAAACATAATCCTAATTTCCAAACTTGGAGCTAGATGGTTTCCTAAAACTCTGCCCTGTGATGTCAGTCTGGATGTTTCAATGGCCCAAGTGATCGTGGACTGCACAGACAAGCATTTGACAGAAATTCCTGGGGGTATTCCCACCAATGCCACCAACCTCACCCTCACCATTAACCACATACCAAACATCTCTCCAGCCTCCTTCCAGCACCTGGACCAGCTGGTAGAGATAGATCTTAGATGCAACTGTGTACCGATTCGACTGGGGCCAAAAGACAACATGTGCACCAAGAGACTGCAGATCAAACCCAGAAGTTTCCATAAACTTACTTATTTAAAATCCCTTTACCTGGATGGAAACCAGCTTCTAGAAATACCTCTGGGTCTTCCTCGCAGCTTACGGCTGCTGAGCCTTGAAGCCAACAACATCTTTTCGATCATGAAAGAGAACCTAACAGAACTGGACAACATAGAAAAACTGTACCTTGGCCAAAATTGTTATTATCGCAATCCTTGCAATGTTTCATTTTACATAGAAAAAGATGCTTTCCAAAAACTGCTAAATTTAAAATTGCTCTCCCTGAAAGATAACAATATCACAGCTGTCCCCACAGTTTTGCCATCTACTTTAACAGAACTCTATCTTTATAACAACATCATTTCAAAAATCCACAAAGATGATCTTAGTAACCTCAATCAACTACAAATTCTTGACTTAAGTGGAAACTGCCCTCGTTGCTATAATGTCCCATTTCCTTGTACACCCTGTGAAGGTAATTCTCCCCTAAAGATAGACATGAATGCTTTTGACGCATTGACAGAATTACAGGTTTTACGTCTACACAGTAACTCTCTTCAGCATGTGCCCGAAAGATGGTTTAAAAACATTAAGAAACTTAAGGAACTAGATCTTTCCCAAAACTACTTGGCAAAAGAAATTGGGGATGCCAAATTTTTGCATCTTCTTCACAACCTTGTCCAACTGGATCTGTCTTTCAATTATGAACTTCAGGTCTATCATGCATTTATGAATCTATCAGATGCATTTTCCTCACTGAAAAACCTGAAAGTTTTGCGGATCAAAGGATATGTCTTTAAGGAGCTGCAATTCCTTAACCTCTCCCCATTGCTTAATCTTTCCAATCTTGAAATTCTTGATCTTGGCACTAACTTTATAAAAATTGCTGACCTCAGCATATTTAAACAATTTAAAACATTGAAAGTCATAGATCTTTCAGTGAATAAAATATCCCCTTCAGGAGATTCAAGCGAAGTTGGCTTCTGCTCTAACACCAGAAGTTCTACAGAAGCCCATGGGCCCCAGGTCCTTGAAACATTACATTATTTCAGATATGATGAGTATGCAAGGAGTTGCAGGTTCAAAAACAAAGAGACTCCTTCTTTCTTGCCTTTTAATGAAGAGTGTTACATGTATGGGCAGACTTTGGATCTAAGTAGAAATAATATATTTTTTATCAAGTCCTCAGACTTTCAGCATCTTTCATTCCTCAAATGCCTAAACTTGTCAGGAAATACCATTGGCCAAACTCTTAATGGCAGTGAATTTCAGCCGTTAGTGGAGTTGAAATATTTGGACTTCTCTAACAACCGACTTGATTTACTCTACTCAACAGCATTTGATGAGCTACGCAATCTGGAAGTTTTAGATATAAGTAGTAACAGCCATTATTTTCAATCAGAAGGTATTACTCACATGCTAAACTTTACCAAGAACCTAAAGGTTCTCAAGAAACTGATGATGAACAACAATGACATCTCTACCTCTGCCAGCAGGACCATGGAGAGCGAATCTCTTAGAATTCTGGAATTCAGAGGAAATCACTTGGATATTTTGTGGAGAGATGGTGACAACAGGTACTTCAAATTCTTCAAGAATCTGATAAAACTAGAGGAATTAGACATCTCTGAAAATTCCCTGAGTTTTTTACCTTCTGGAGTTTTTGATGGTATGCCTCCAAATCTAAAGACTCTCTTTTTGGTCAAAAATGGGCTCAAGTCTTTCATTTGGGAGAAACTCCAGTATCTGAAGAATTTAGAAACTTTGGACCTCAGCCACAACCAGCTGAAGAGTGTCCCTGAGAGATTATCCAACTGTTCCAGCAGCCTCAAAAAACTAATACTTAGCCATAATCAAATCAGGCGTCTGACAAAGTATTTTCTCCAAGGTGCTTTCCAGTTGCGATACCTGGACCTCAGCTCAAATAAAATCCAGATTATCCAAAAGACTAGCTTTCCAGAAAACGTCCTCAACAATCTTAAGATGTTGCTTTTGCATCATAATCGGTTTCTGTGCACCTGTGATGCTGTGTGGTTTGTCTGGTGGGTTAACCATACAGAAGTGACTATTCCTCACTTGGCCACAGATGTGACTTGTGTGGGGCCAGGAGCACATAAAGGTCAAAGTGTGATCTCTCTGGATCTGTATACCTGTGAGTTAGACCTGACTAACTTGATCCTGTTCTCATTTTTCATATCAGCAGCTCTCTTTCTGATGGTGGTCATGACAGCAAGCCACCTCTATTTCTGGGATGTGTGGTATAGTTACCATTTCTGTAAAGCCAAAATAAAGGGGTATCAACGTTTGATATCACCAGAATCTTGCTATGATGCTTTTATTGTGTATGACACTAAAGACCCAGCAGTGACAGAATGGGTTTTGGATGAACTGGTGGCCAAATTGGAAGACCCAAGGGAGAAACATTTTAATTTATGTCTTGAGGAAAGGGACTGGTTACCAGGGCAGCCAGTTCTGGAAAACCTTTCCCAGAGCATACAGCTTAGCAAGAAGACAGTGTTTGTGATGACAGACAAATATGCAAAGACTGAGAATTTTAAGATAGCGTTTTACTTGTCCCATCAGAGGCTTATGGATGAAAAAGTGGATGTAATTATCTTAATATTTCTTGAGAAGCCCCTTAAGAAGTCCAAGTTCCTCCAGCTCCGGAAGAGGCTCTGTGGGAGTTCTGTCCTTGAGTGGCCAACAAACCCACAAGCTCACCCATACTTCTGGCAATGTCTGAAAAATGCCCTGGCCACAGATAATCATGTGACCTATAGCCGTGTGTTCAAAGAAACAGTCTAGCTCTTCTTTGCAAAATGTGACTGCCTAACTTATGAAGGAGAATCTCAAAGATGTCTCACCAAGAGTGTTTTTCAATTTTCCAAGTCCTGGGATTGCCAATATCACAGAAGTGTCACCAATGTATGACAAAGGAATCGGAAAAATGAGATTTATAAAATGCATTGAGTTGTCTTTCTTAGAGAATCAGAGCCCATCTCCTCTACTTGCCACCCTTCTCCCAATAGTATTTTAACAGGAGCAGAAGGGAGAGACTTCAGTGCCAATGGACACACAGAGAGATGCTTCAGGGTCATCTAGCACCCCCGTCTGCACAAACCAAGTGTTGGTACCTGACAGGTGGTTGCTGCTTGGGTGCCACTTGCTCTTTTCCCTTGAGCCTGTTGCTGGGTTCCATGAGGAAATAGTAAGAAACATCTTTACCACTGACAGTGATGGTCTACTTAAAAATGGAAAGAATTAAAGTGACCTACTTTCATACAAAGTGATGCTCTTTACCTCTGATGATAACTTACCTGCTTAAACATTGTATGGACTAAATGTTCCCGCCCAAATCCATATGTTGAAAACCTAACCCCCATTGTGATGGTATTTGGAGGTGGGGCCTTTGGGAGGTGATAAGGTCTCGAGAGTAGAGTCTTCATAATGGGATTCATGTCCTTCTAAGAAGCCAGACAACTAGCTTCTCTCACCATGTGCAGACACAAAAAAGAAGTCAACAGTCTGCAGCCCAGAAGAGGCCCTTCATCAGAACCAGACCATAGTGGTACTCTGATCTTGGAGTGCCACCCTCCAGAACTGTGAGAAAGAAATATCTGTTGTTTAAGCCACCAGTTTATGGTATTTTATGATAACAGCCTGAACTGGCTAGGACAAATGATTTTTATCTGCATTGTAAAGTACTGTGCCTCAAGTAAAATTCCTTATCCAATGAGCTTTCAAACTGCGTTGTTAACTAATACCGTGTATTTATGAGGATCTGCAACCTTGATCCATCAACATTAGATGGTGTTGATGGTAAACTCTGAAAGAGGACCCAAGAGCATGTATTTATTGATAGTATCAGCCGGGGGTGACAATGACATGGATTCTGTTAAATTTGAGGGGATGGGGGAGGAGAAACTGAGGTTTACAGATCTTAACACTGAGAAAGCTTCAGTCTTGAACTTTAGCTTTATGATTCAAAAACCACAGAAAAGACCAAGACATTCTGAACACACATACTTTCAAATGGGTTGAAATTCACATGAGTTCATTAGTTGGGAGCTATTGTACTTTCTTCATATGTAGAAATGCCAAAGGTTTAAAAATGGTGGTAAATACATAGTATATGAATGATTTCCAAGGACATGTACTCAATTACTAAGGGTCACGAATTCCTAAATCTCTGGAATGAGTAGAGAGATAATTAAGTTGTCAGAGCCAACAATTTGACTACCTCTGTAAGCTTTGTTTTACTTAATAGATGCCTTGCTTCAGTGAAAACAAAGATGAGATCATAGAAAATCAGCTGTTGGCCATCAGAAATTTCCTTCCAGTAAGACATATAAATGCATAAAGTTTAAGCTGTTTGGGTGATTTATCAACCGTGTGAAAACACTTTAAGCATCTTCCAAAATGGGGCAGGAGGAAGGAAAACTGAAAACCACAGCAGAATTCAACATGAGGTTACGGGCAGAGTGGTCTGTTGTAGGAAACAACCCAAAGCACCTCCAGATGGTTTTAGTTTTAATTCCTTTGTAATCTTGACAAGTCACACCTTCGACCTTCTGAAGGCCCTCTGTGGAGTCCTGTACGACTGGTGCTGTTGAGAAATGGCTCAGGTCAAAAGCCATCAACTCAGGCTACCAGGTTAGCGTGACTTTCAGGGCCCCTGCCGAGCTTTGACTGTCATGCTTCTCCACTGACCCACTTCTGGTTGATTCCCGATTCACCATCAATCCTATCCATCATCAAGGACTGTCCCCGCACCCCCACTGCCGCACCTTTCAACCCTGAACCTGGCCAGGGCTTGTCCTTCCTCCTCAGGTAGATACTCAACAAGACTTGGGCATTTTCAGGATTCAAGACAGGAAGATGAGTGAGGCAGGGCACGTGTTATGGCTGATAACGCAAAACAAGTGTTTGCCGGCTGTAGAGCACAGGAAGTACGCATCTGCTCATGGAGAACCCTGTCCCAAGTCACGTGCTCTTGGCCTCATCCTCACATCTACTTCCAGCTCTGTCTGTCTGTCTGAACAGTCTCAGGCCTAGACGGTCTCTTAAATGTAGTCAGGAAATAGTACGTGAGGGGCAACAGTGACTTGAGAACATGGACATCTTGTCCCCAATCGCCAAGGAAACTAATGGGGATAGATATAGCAAGGACCCCCTCTCCCCTTGTTTGTGAGGCTCTTCCCCTGATCCCCACAAAACATGCTTTTTATTTGCTTCCTCTTCCTTATCCTGACCAGTGAGAAGCAGGTTGCACATCCTGCTCGGTATTTAGGGCCCAATTTTTAAACATGGGTGAGGATAGGATTCGATTTGTCTTCCCCCCTCCTGCGTGTCCTGAAGTGAGCAGAGAACACGGTTATGGGGCAGATTTACTAGATGGAGTGTACCCTTCCTTGGGACTTTGGGGTGCCAGGCCTTAGGAGAAGTTCGTAATGGGACATGCCACCCGTCGCAAGGCCTGGAAGATTGAGCCCTTGAGCCTAAGGAACACCTGCGTCTTCTGAAGTACAAATAGTGTGGGAGGCAAACAAGCGAAGAACATGATGGATTGAGGGGGACTCGGGAGGGGAATCAGCCCGGCCCCCCGCGTTAACGAAATGAAGGAGAATGGAGACCGACGGACCCAATGAAGGGAAATGGTGAACAAGTCTCCCAGTCGTGAGGACAGCGTGGGACTGAGGGGCCACCCATGCTGGGCACGGTGACATCAGAACAGGGCCGTGCCACACTGCTTTAGGCTTTCTCTCTTGTCCATGTTGGTTTGCTTCCCCACCCCCCAACCCCACCTCCCCCTCAGTTTCCTTCCTGGCTTCAGACGCCCACGTGGCAAGTCTCGGGTGACTCCCGAGAGCGGAGCAGGCGTTGGTGCAGGTGGGCTCTTCCGTTTGGGGGCGCACTTTTGCCTTAAAACTCACCCCTGGCCCGCACACTGGCGGTGAGTCCCCGCCTGCTTCGGGGAGCCTCCTGTGATCGGCTCGGTGCGCCCTCCCTGGGGGGCTCAGGCCGGACTCTCCTCCACGTTCCAATCCCTCTTGTTTCTATTTCTCTCCACTTTTAAGCCTGTGAGTTAAGAAACGATTGGACGTGGGGTGCTGCCTTGAAGAGGACCCGAATCTCGGGTCATAATGAATCCTAACGTGTTTGTCCTGGCATGTTAGTGGTCCTATGTCTTCACGTGCGGTACACGAATCCCTTCTCCCTCTTGGTGATTTATATTAATTAAATGTTTTGGAAGAGCCTAGACTTGAATGGACTGAGGAAGATTGAGTCACAGTGTCACTCAGCGAGCACTCTTCTGACACGGTCTGGTAGGAGCTGGAGGGGAAGAGGAAGTCCCGGGGGCCTAGTGGCAGTTTTCAGGTGTCCCTAGAGCCTACCGGGGACAGGGCGAAGTGGGTAGTTGCATCCGTACACAGAAAATGGCTCTCAGTGCGACTCTGGTCAGTGGCAACCCGGAGGCTAAGGTCACAGAGACAGCCGACCAGGAGGCCACCCTTGTCTGTGTGACACACATGACTGCTGCCCTCCTCGCTGGCCGAGGAGACGCAGTGGGTCAGGGATCCTGAGGCCTTTCGTAATAGTGAATTGTGTGAGCTGACATCTTGCGCAGCGGAAGTGCGTCGTTACAGCTCCGTGAACCCCTACCTGAGGCCCGTGGTCCGGGGAGACCACACTTGTGCTGCTGGGGAAGTCCGAGCTCGTTTGCTGTCCTGCGGTCGCCCCTGAACAGTGGGTGACGCTCCTGGACCAGGTCCCCATGGAGGCCCGCCAAGCAGGACTTCGTAACCGGGTGATGTGCACGACGTAGAACGGTTCGCAGGGCCCACGTCTGCCTCCCAGGTCTGCATTTTCCCTGACTTGTCACCTTCCATCAAAGCATCCTAAATGAAATACCCAGGTAATTTATAACCTGTCTGGGATTCTTTTAACCTGTCACTCTTGTCCCTTAACACACGATGGATGCACTTGTGAGATGATGGACTGGCCGGCACGAGCCCCCTAAGTAACCAGGACACTAGAAGCATGTTCTGAGCGGGGAGAATGGATTTGAAAAGAATCACAGCTTTGGCTCCTGTCGTGAGGCCAGACCCGCCCCCCCCCCCAGGAGAATGACAAGGCAAAGGACAGAGCGAGGAGGACCTCAGGAAGATGAAGTCACTGGTACCTGGACAATGTCACTGAATGCGGCCAGGAACGAAGCCACATACATCAAGCAGCGAATGCAAACCCAGTGCTTAATTACTCCATCATGTCTTCGTGTCACCTCTATGAGGCTGGCCTTAGGAGCTCCACGCTAAAGATGGTGGGTCAGCTCAAAGTTGAAGGTGGTGTCAGAGGGGTTAGGTCAACTGCTCAAGGTCACACAGGAAGTAAGTGGCCCTACCCCCAACTGACCCCATTCTGTCCACCCAGTCCAACTGCTTCTCCAATTTTACTGGGCCCAGACTCCTCTAGGGAGCTTGGGGACCATGTGGATTCTAGGCTCCCACCCCGGAGGTCGTGGTCTCGGGAGTCCAGCAATCTGCACTGCTGGGACTAGCCCTGGTGCTTCCGAAGCAGCTGGTCTGTGGAGCCCAGTTTGGGGAGCACCATGTCTTCCTTTGGGATCCCATGGAGTCAGTGGGGTCACTGCTAATACAGGGGTCACTTCAGCCAGGAAAGGCCGGCCCGCCCAGGGTGCTCAGTTCCTCCTCCTCCTTCTGAGTGCTCCACGACGCTCGGTGCTCCTAACCCGCTGCCAGTGAAGTGCTAGTGAGCTGCACTTCCGCTCAGATTGCCTCCCACGTGGCCCCTGCTTGCGAGGGGCGTAATCTGACTCTACAGGATCGGGGTTCTGTTCAGGGCTGACAGGAGAAGACAACTTGGACAAGTACACTGGGTGGCTTTAGGTAGAGACAAGGGCCGGTGGCCAACTGATTCACAGCCCCATTCCCATAAGTCCTGCTTATTACATTTCTGCTTTAAAGGACGTCTTTGCTGTCACTGTCCTAGTGTCTGCTGAACGAAAGTCTGGGGTTCTGCGTGCGTGGTGCATAGCGCCACCTAGTGGAGCCTTGTGAATGTTGGCGGTCCGCTGCCCAGGCCCGTGGCTGCGTCTCCAAAGACGGGAGTGGGAAGCAAGTTCAAGAACAGATGGAGTCAGCTTTTAAAAACTGTTTGTGGCTATTTTATCATATACCCAGTGGATTAATACAGATATATGTAGGGGGTGTCAAATGTTATTTATTGATGAGAGGGCAGTATAAAGTGTTTGAAGGCCGTACACTATCAAATCTTTGTTTCTGCCACTTATTTCCATTGCTTTTGCTTGGCGTCTCAGGGTGGAGCTGGCCGTGCATTTGCTTCCCTCTGCAGGTGTAGATGGAAAGCCCGAGTGAACCCGCCGAGCAGCCCTCTTTTCTCGGTGACATGTGACCCATTTCCTCTTTTCTAGAACATGGCCCCCGCTGTGAAACTGTGGTTTAAGTAGCTATGGAATCTCTCTTAGTCTCTCTTTCTCTTTCTCTCTCTATCCCTGTCTTTCTCATATTTCTGAATACTCTAACCAGTAACCATTCTGTCCTGCCCCCCGTCCCCCACCCCAGCCCACAAATGGCATCTTTAAAGCCTGCTGGAACTTGGTAGTTGCAGCGTGAGCGATCTTTTTCATCCTATTTCATTGTGAGTCGCCGGGCGGGCGTGATGGTTGAGTGTTCCCTGCCTGCCTCCCAAAGACAAAGTTAGCTGAGTGGAAGATGGCACACACACACACACACACACACACACACGCATTCCACGTACAGTGAATATTTTTAATCTTTCTTTTTAGCATACAGTATGTGGGAATTTTCTCCTAAGCATTCCTGTTTTGTATAAAGTTTTTGCTCAACATTTCATGCACTATATTAATATATTATGAAGTATTTTTTATTTAAAGGGTGACACTCAATTTGTTAGCTCTTCTGTTCACTACATCGTCTCAGTCACTGCTGCGTCTCCTCTTGTTTTCTTTGGATTTAAGCCCATCAGGCTTCCCAGAAAGGTCTCAGACCCTCAGAGCTCAGTTTTGTAGGCTTTTTAAGATGCATAATTTTTTGTTTTCCATGATCTTCTTGCTACCATGACAACACTGACCACTTCCTGCTTAAAGCGTAGCCAAGGAAAGTCCCTTTTTGTTGATCCAAGTTCCCATATTTCCCCAGTTCTGCTTTCTCCTACGATCCTGCAAGAAGAAGAAAATCCAAAAGTCTGAGGTATTTCCCCATGTTGCTCTGCATAAACCACGTGCTGGTTCTTATCCCGGAAGGATCAGGGTCACATTCTTCCCGTTCTTGTCCCCCGCCCATCTCCTGGTATTTCCACTGCCTCGGGGTGTGACTGGTCTCCAGGGTCACACACACGTTTACATTTGTCCCGAGATAGACTGTTTCCATAAAACTTCATTGAAAAAGCTCTGTCGAGAGGGACCATACCCAGGTTTACATACAAAAGTATCAAGTGTTTCCTTCCAAGCACGTGGCGGGCAGGGTTGAGCTCTCCCTCAGGAAAGAAGGAGGAAAATCTCAAATAAATGATTTACACCAACAAATGAGTCTGCAAAGCATCATGCCATGCTTGGGTTCTTGAAATGAGGACGACTCTTCTTTACTAGAGCCCAAGACCAAAACTTAGCGCTGTCCCCTCCTTCTGCATCTACCTGACAGGAGCTGGAGCCCTTACCTTCAGCGGCACTAAAGGTACCATTTCTAGAACGTGTCATGGCTGGTTCCATCATTTCCGGTGAGCGTTTCTAAGATGGTGGAGACCGTCCATGAAATGTGTGTTCTGCATTGCGTACATGTGGTTCGAGGCTGTCCGTTGCATTGAGTCGTGGGCCCGGCATGGTGCTAGGGGCCGAGGAACACTGGGGAGCAAAAATGGGACGTGCGCTATTCCCACAGGGCTTATTCAGAAACCCGTCCATCAGATATTCACGTTAAGGGAGATTCAAAAGCTTTGCAGGAAAGCAAGAGTCCTAAAAGGTTATATAATTGTCAGTTCCCTGAGTTGAATTGGGGAGCGGGGCGGGGGTGGAGGTGGGGGTCAGGCTGCCCCAGGAAGGCCACTCAAGCTGAGGTGTGACAAGTGAGTTACCTGAACAAGATAACACTGAAAGAGAACCACATCTGAGGGGAGGTGATCGTGAGTGTGGCGGTGACAGTAAGGGACACCTTGGGCAGGGACGAGGTAGTAGTCTAGGGCCTTGCGACTCAAACTGCGGTCCGTGGACCAGTAACATCGGCATCTCCTGGGAGGTCACTGGAAATGAGGACTCTCGGGCCCACTTCCTACCTGCTAAGTCTGAATCTGAGTTGTAACAAGAGGCCCAGGTGGCTCCAGGCGTGCTAGAGTTTGAGAGGCACTGCCCTAGGGTAGAATTTCTCAAGCTCAGCACTACTGACTTTTGGGGACAGAAAATCCTTTGTGGGGGCTGAGAGTGGCGTTGTGGGGGGACAGCAGTCCTGTGTACTGTAGAATGTTTAGTGCACTGTGGCCCCTGCCTAGGAGATGCCAGGACCCCATCCCCAAATTGCGACAATCGAAATCCATGCCAGATGTCCCTTGGTGCCCAAAATACATGGCCTCTTGGTTGAGCAGCGCTGACCTAGGGGCAGGGTGCGACGAGGGAAAGATGGCGGGAATGGAGCCTTGAACGCTGCTCACCTTTCCCAGCTGGTAGAAGATGAGCCTGAAAAGGGGAAACAAAGAGGACACAGGGACCAGAGAAGGCCGTAGAGCGGTGTGTAGGGGGTGCAGGGAGCGGGGACACTGAGGACAGGGTCACACGCTGCTGAGACGGGGCACAGGGGGGCCCGCGAAGCACCCCTTTCGTTCCGAGAAATGGAAGTTTCTGGTGACCGCAGAAGGCGCTCTGTTGGCAGAGGGGAAAGGCTGGATTCCGACTGGGGAAGGTGGGGAGGCACGGCACCCCAGGCAGTGTGGGGGGCCCGCACACCGGCGGGATCGGCACCCTGTGGGAGCTTCTTGGTGCGCGTCGGCCCACGCGTGAGCAGGGGCTTCAGGCCCCCAGGGGCCCCCACGCACACTGCAACCTGGGAACCCCTGCTAACGGGTAAGCTGGTTCGCTGTGGAGGACAGGGGGGCCCCCAGGGGCCACCACCTTAAAGACACTTACCTGCCCTAAGCACCTGTGAACGGGCCACCTCGCTCGGACACGCGGCCGCTTGAAGCAGGAAAACGTGCCGCTTATTACCGTTAGACGAACCCCCCGAACTCGGGTGGGTTCCAGTTTTCAAGGTCCCTGGTGGGTTCCATGGTTTATGATCGCGTTAGTCTCAAGGACAATTGTACGTCACCGTGTTATCCGCGGGCAGGTGGTGCCCGTGAGCAGGCGTTGCACCAGCTGGGTTTCATTTCGGAAGAGTACGTAGTAGGGTCGAGTGCAAACGGAGCCTTCCCGTTTTTATTCCTTGTCTTGGTACCAGGGGGCATGCAGTGGGCCCCTCACTGTCCTGATTTCCATCTTTTCTCTCCCTCAGCTTTATGGAGGTGGAATTAACCAAACATTGTAACCCTACGGCGTACGACACGGTGGCTTGGCACACACGTACGTTGTAAAGTGATGACCACGGTCAAGTTAATGAACGCATCCATGACGTCATAGGGCGATCATCTGGGGGGGCATGGGGAGAGTGCGCACGGTCTGCTCCTCTCGTGCCAGCTCTCAAGCGCACGTAGTCTTGTTCGCTGTCGTCACCACGCCGTACGTTAGCCCCCCGGGACTTACTCACCTTAGAACTGGAAGTGAGGGCCCTGGCCACCACGTCCCCACGCCCCTGAGCACTGTCCCCGCCCCGCTCCCCAGGAACCACTCTCCCATGCCCTGGCTCTGTGACTGTGGCTCTTCTAGATGCCACATGGACGTGAGAGTAGGCACTACTTGCCTTCCCCTGGCCTGTCTGACCCGTTACGCCCCCAGGTCCACCCACGTTGTCGCATATGGCAGGGTTTCCTCTCTCTTTATGGCTAAGGTTATGGCCAGATAATATACCTATAAAGTCACAATTTCTTGATTCATTCACCCATTCGATGACATTAGGCTGCTTCCATATATCTTGGCCGTGGGGAACACGGCTGCGATCGTGCACGATTCCCCACAAGATGCCCATTTCATTTCCTTTGGGTGTAAAGCCGTAGTGGAGTCGCTGGGTCGTCAGGTGGTTCCATTTTAGTTTTTTGAGGAACCTTAATGCTGTTTCCTCTAATGTCTGCACCCATTGACACCCCAGCAGCAGGGCATGCGAGCTCCCTCACCGGCACCTGGCCCCCGTCTTTCTGACGCGTGCCCCCTGACTGGTGTGAGGTGACAGCTCGTTATGGTTTGAATTTGCATTTCCCTGGTGATTGGTGGCATTTAGCACCGTTTTACGTATTTGTTGGCCATTTGTACGTCTTCTTTGGCAAAATGCCTATTCAGTTCCTGTAGCCATTTTTAAATTGCTCTTTTGGGTTGGTTTGGGTTGGTTTTTGGTTGCTGAGCTGTATGAGTTCGTTGTGTTTTGGGTATTGACCCCTCATCAGGTACGTGGTTGGCAAATGTCTCCCATTGCCTAGGTCGCTCTTCGTCTTGGTGGCGGTGTCCTTGGCTGTCCATAAGCTTTCTAGTGTGATGTGGTCTCACGTGTTGAGTTTTGTTCTTATTGCCTGTGCTTTTGGTGTCATAACCAAAACAAAAATCATTGTCGTGACCAATGTCAAGGAGCTTTTCCCTTGTCTTCTTTCAGAAGTTTTATGGCTTCAGGTCCTACACGCAAGTCTTTAATCCATGCAAACACACAGGTGGAAGGAAACCCTGCCCCATCGATAACAAGTTAAAGCCGCAGAGATGCTCAGGCCGGGGGTAACAGAGCCAGAATCTTCCAGAAGGAAGAGCCTATTTATCGTGAGACAGTTCCCTCACCTGCTCCAGTGTTTCTTAACTTTGACTGCAGCTTGGGACCCCCCTCCCCCCGGCCCCGGCGGTCGGGTTTGATTTCAGGCCCGCAGGTGGCTCCATACGCAGGCAAGCTGAGCCGCGCTGCTTTGCACCACGCGATTGCAAGCGCTTCTCAGACGCCAGCGTGCATCCGGGGCACCTGAGAGGCTTGTTAAACTCCGAATGCCGGGCCCCACGTGCGCGCCTGCCTCGGTGGCTCTGACGGGGCGCCTGAGGATGGGCGCCTCTAAACCACACTGCGAACTGCTCCGCTGAGAGGTTCTCCAGCCGCAGAGGCCCCGCTGGCCCTGCCCTGAGCTCCCGGCTCAAAGTATTTGCGTCCTGACAGCGGCATTTTAAGTAACAAGCAGGTGATCCCCAGGCAAGTGAGACCCCGGTAACCCCTGCCTGGGCGCGATGGACATTTATAACGTTAGGGGCTGAGCTGCCCCTGAGAGGCCATTGCTTTTGTTTCCCGTTTCCTTTGCTCGCACTCAGGCCGACCCCAAGTGCTGTGCACATCGCCTTCGGGGCCGTGTGCCTGGGTAAGATGTCCGGATTTGTCTCCTGAAGGCCTGATGGGATCGTAGGGTTGTCTGTGCGGGTAACGCTACTCAAGGACACCTGTGCCCCACAAAGGGCAAACAGAGGGAGGGGACTGCTTCTCCACCCGTCTGGGGAGGGGAGCGAAGAGGGAAGGGAGGGAAGGGAGCAGGAGGGCCGGCGTGGAACCTGCCAACTTTATGTGAAAATGATTACGAAGTGGACTGTGCACGCACGGGCACCACTGTGATATGGCACCACGGCAAAGCCAGAAACTGCACAAGCCCTGGGAGGCAAGGATCCATCCCCAGTCCCCGGAAGGCCCGAGAGAAGCTTCAGGAGAATCAGGTAAGACGAAAGCGCAAAGCAAACAGCGTCACAGAAAACAAAGGCGTCTGTCTGCACATTGCAGTCGTGGACTGAGTCACAACGGGGACAGTAGGTGTACGAGGGCTGTCCGGAAAAGCCCCAGCCGTCAGTGCCTCTATTTCTCGTAGTCCGTGGCTGGAGACTTTCCGGACAGCCCTTGCATGCTCAGCTCCTTGAGCATTTTCCACTGGCTGGATTTCTTATGGAACCGGGTTTGCTTTGGTTTTCTCAACAGCTAACTCGGTGACAGGATGGCGAATAGACATTGGCGAGTCTGGGCTTTATTCCATATCGTGTAGAGTTTTATGAAATTGACCCTTCTGTCGCTCGTTACTTAGTTAAAATTCTCTCTCTATTCCCAAACGAGGGTGCAAAAGCTTATTGTTTCACGCTGTTGGCTTTCCCTAGATCGTAAACGCTTCGGGACCCGTAGGCAAATGATGAGTAGGCACTGTTTTTATTTGGAAACTTGGGTTGCCTTAACTGAAAATGCCCCCAAACCAGGAATAAAGCTGCTGTACGTGTGTAGATTTTATTAACTTTTACAGGAATTTAAAATTTTATGCTCATTTTATCCTATCGGTTATCGCACTGGCCAGTCTGCCTAGTCGGCAAGTTTGAAATGCTGGATCGGGAGCGCCACCTGGTGGCAGGAGGGGTATTAACTCCTTTGCTGTAGGCGGGATCTTCCAGAAGTCATTTGAGTCTGAAGGTGGTTCTGCTGTCTCTTGGGGGTGCAGGTGCAAACAGGAGAGTAACAAAAATGGGGTTCTCCACCTCTAGCACCATTCTGAGAGATATGGAGATTGGGAAAAGAGGTTTAGAAGGAAAGAGGAAAGAAAGCACATTGGGCTCGACCTCTCGGGGTCTGGTTCTGAACAGCACACCGCCTGTGATTGCATTTTAGTCAAAGAACTCCGCTTGTCGTCATATGTCCCTGTCTATGTACGTAGGGAAAACCTGGGAGAATCCATGCACCAAACTGCCAAATGCTGTTTATCTTTGAGGAGTGGAATTTGGAGAACTTTTATCTTACATATTTTACGTTCCTGAATTTGAATGTTTAGAACTATGCAATAATGTTGTCATCAGGAAACACACATATATATATATGTGGACTGGCAGAAAATGGACAGTAAGATGGGCCCGCCAAAGCACAATCCAGGGCAGCAAGTGACAAGATCAGCAGAATGTTTGGTCCAGTTTAGGCCAAGCCCGCTTCGTCCTGTGCAAGCGGAGATTCTAACCACCAGCGGGAGATGTGAGATGCGGGCGGTAACGGGCGTTTCGCGGTGCAAACACGGGGCGGGCCGAAGGCCGCGAGAGGTGTGGAGGGACCCGCGGCCTGAGACCGCTCACACCTGCTGGGCGGGCTGGCAAAGCGGGTGCCGGTTGAGGTGGGCAGGACACCAAGAGCTGCGTTCCAAGTGCTCAGGACCGAAAGGTGATTTGCAAAGATGGGGTGAAGCGCCAGGCCTCGCCAGGAAGCAGGGGGGAGACCAGCACAGGCCAGTCCTGTCAACTGAAGGGCGGGCTGAGGCCCAAGAACCCTGAGAGGCAACGTCGGAAAGTCATGAGGTCTGGATTGGGGAGAACTTGCATCCCAGCTGCCGCGCCCGAGCTCCGGGTGGCGGTTTGAGCCGAGACCGCGCTGCTCAGTGCACCCACTCGGGAAAGGTCCCCCCTGTCTCGGGGTTGGTGCTGGCTGCGGGGACGAGCACGTGTGATGTCATTCCCGGTACTGTTGAAGCCCCTGTAGCCTGGCTTCTCATTCAACCACATTGTCAAAGCTACTCTCTTGAACGTCACCAGTAACCTTTTCTTTGTCAAAGGAAGTGACTTTTCCTAGGTCCCCATGATCCTCTCTGTTGTTGGAATATTGACTTGTGCCTGAGAGTACAGCTCTGGAGCCAGAGTAACCTGACTGCTTTAGCCTCTCCTTGCTTTAGTTTCCTCCCAAGAAAAATGGGAGAAACCACAGTCCCTGCGTCCCAGGGTTTGGGGAGAGGTAAATAAGTGCATAAGGGCAAACGCCTGGCACCTCGTCGGCGGCGGCTATGCAAGACTTCCTCCTCCTCCCCCCTTCTCTCCCCATCCCTCCCTCCCTCTATTCCAAAAGCATTTACTGAGCTTGTACCCCGCAGCCACCATGCTGGGCACGTGGGGATCAAGTGCTAAAGTGCCTGCCCTCAGGGAGCCCCCAATCTAGGGGGGGGCACCCACTAGTCCCTTCATGAATGGTAAGAGTTAGGACAGAGGGACACAGAGGATGGCGTGGCCCTTGGGGAGCGCAGAGCAGGAGGCCCAGCCCAGTTGGGCGAGGCCGGTTCACACTGGGCGTCTCAGGGATGATGAGGTGCAAACTCTGTCCCGCCAGGATGGCAGGGGTAGCAAGTTTGGGCAGAGAGGTGGGATGCGGGCAGCGTGAGTGTGCGCACGAGTGGGATGTGGAGGGGACATGCAGACGGGGACAGAAGGGAGATTCCACTTCTGAGGAGCTGGGAGGGGAGGCAGAACTCCTCGGAAGGTAGCCTGTTTGTGACCGTAGGCAAGTGAGACTTCTCCCTGGAGGCAGTGGGACACCCTCTGAAGAACTTTGGTGGGGGCGGGTGGCGCGGGGGGGTGGAGGCGAGGTGCTGAGGGCTGCATGCTAGCAAAACCGGCTTCTTGTCCCTAATCGTCGCCTCACTGTCCAGGCCCGTGCGCCCCTTCCTCAGGTCACTCCCACAGCTCTGCTTCCATCACCCTCATTCCAGGGGGACTGCGCCCCGGGTCGGCCTGTAGGCCAGGCCCTGTGCGAGGAACTAGGAGTGCAGGGGTGAGCGGGGAGGCCTCCTCGCTGTGCGCGTTGCTCGGAACGCCCGCACCCCCCATCTTTGCACCTCTTCGGAAAAGCTTTGTCGGTCTCTCTTGTTTTGAGCAAGAACATTTATATTTGATTTTGCATACATTTGCATGTATGAGGGCTGTCTGGAAAGTCTCCAGCCATGTGAGAAGAAAAATAGAGGCACGTATGGCTGGGGGTTTTCCGGACGGCCCTCGTCTGTGCAAATCGAGGGAATCTCCGTCTTTCTCAGGTTTCCATAGTGTTGACGTAAGCACGTCCAAACCGGTAGAGAGTTCTTGTGAGTTCGTGTGAGCCAAACTGACGACATGTGCCAGGGGGCAAGATCTCAGATGCTCCGGAGAAGAAGATTTGCAGCTTCCTTAATTCATTTGGGGTTATGGGGGTGGGGGTGGGGTGGGGGCAGAGGGGGGTACGTAAGAAAGATTGGGAAAGCAAGGCACGGATTGGGTCACACCGTGAGCTCTCTTGAGGGTTAATACCTGCTTTGAGGGGTTACTTCCGGCATTTCCAAGGTGCGCTCACCTAGGTGCACAAGAATGACGGACAGGGCTGGCTTAAAACCTCTCACTAAAGGAGGTACAGGCCTGGGGTGTGATCACCCCCCATGACCTGCCCAGTTAGGAGACTATGGCCAGATCACCCTGTGAGGTTACTTCCCGTTGAACCCCTTTTATTCATCCACAATAGTCATTTGTTTTTAATATTTAAGTAAACCTTTCATTTTAGAATTGTTTCAGATTTACAAAAAAGGTTGCAAAGACAGAACACAGGTCCTGTATACCCCTCACCAAGTCTCCCCTATTGTTGGCATCTGCATTACTGTGATACATTTGTCACAATTCATGGACCAAAATGGATGCATTGTTATTAAGCTTCATACTCTGTTCAGTTTTCATTAGTTTTCCCTTAATGTTCAGAATGTCACATTATAGTTAGTTATCATGTCCCCTTAGGTTCCTACGAGCTGTGACAGTCACTCGAATTCTCTGTTTTTGCTAACCTTGACAGTTTTGAGCTGTACTGGGCAGGGATTTTGTAGTATACCCCTCCTTTTGGGTTTTTCTGATGATTTTGCTCATGATTAGACTGGGGTTATGGATTTTGAGGAGGACAACCCACAGAGGTGAAGTGTCATTCTTGTCACATCATATCAGGGGTATCTGTTATCAGCAAAATTATTATTATATCCATCCATCAGCATTTACATTAAGCTAAGTACAGTTCATGCGGATGCATCCGACTCTAACCCAGAGCCACGTGGTTTATTCTAGCTCCCTGCCTTGAACAATAAGCTCTTGTGGCCAAGCCCTAGTGTGTCTTTACCCATTGATAAGGATGGCTGATGCTTAAAGCTTTGCAAGCCATAAGAGGATTGCCATCTGACTGCAGGCACAATGGAACAATCACACAGGATTGTCTTGCTTCATCAACCAAGGCCTTCAGCTGTGGCCCGCTCATTCACACCACCACCTCCTGGGCCCCTCAAGCTGACCTTGAAACCCTCCCAGTCTCTCAGCCAGTTTTCACTCTTCTCTGAAGCATTTCCCTCCATGATGGTCAGGCCCCCTTGGCCTCAGTGCTCTACACTGCTCTTGTGCCATGATAGCGAGGAAAATTCTAGATGCTGCCTCTTTTACTGATTCTAGATGGGGTATGAGGAGGAGGTTCCCTCTATTCCTGATTCCCAAACTTATCTGGAGGTTCTAAGTTTTCTCTGCCCTCGAATTGACCCCAGTCCAACCCCCAATCTCTGAGGCAAAACTAGCATCCATCTCTGTCGAAGTCCTCTCTGACCATCTCATCCTCCGGGCTAGGTAAGTTGAATCTCGTCCAAGGAAAGGAAATAGTGTTTTATGTGTTGTTTCATACATTTAGAACTAGGCTGCAACTTTCAAAACCACTCCCTTTTCTCCAGTTCTGCCCAGCCGACCCTTCCCTGAGCCAGTGGCTGCCTCCAGGCCACTTCCTGACTGGAGGAGGCGCTCTCATGGCTAAATGTCCTACCAAGCTTCTCTGCTGCACGAATCCCATTCGGTCTATAAACATCTGTAGACACCTCGTTTGCTTTGGTGACTTGGAGCAGGAGGAATGAAGAGATTACAATGAGATTTTAATGAAAGAGGAGTGAAGTAAGGACAAAGGTTGATGGGAGCCAGATAACACACCCTCACCCTCTTCTCAAAATGCTGATTGAATATTCAACACTGCTTGACTTTTCACTTAGGGCATCTGTGAAGGGAGAAGTGGAGAGGGCGGAGCACCGGAGCGGAAGTGCAGCAGCGGTGAGACTTCCGGTACTCCTCTCTTTACCACTGTTGCACTCTTGACCTTGGCTGTAGTTCCCTCATCCTTGAGATAAGGGGGCTCTAGAGGGCTGTGTTTTTTCAGTGGTGTCTTGAATCATTATTTAGGAGACACTTAACTTCAGGAAATGTGCCCTTCCTGGAGGCCCACAGGTTGTCACAGCTGAAGGGGAGTTGACCATATGGCCGAGTGAGGCTGTAGTCCAGCCCCCCTCTTCTTACCTAGTTATGCACCCCGATTTGGGACTACTCAGCCCACAGGAAGAGTGGCTTTTGGTAACTTGTTTATCCAGAGGGCCACCATTTTCCAAGCTTAGCACGTTAAGCTTTGGTTTGAAATGTGAAACAACAGTACAAATGCAGAACTGGCTGTGGTTGGGAATGTGCATACTGGGGCAGGTGTGAGGCAGGGTGAGTGCTAAGATGGAGAGTGTTCAGGAAGAGTGAGTGAGGGCACCCAGGAGTGAGAGAAGAAGGGAAAGTGGGGCAGGAGGACCATGAGATCAACAGTACCTGCTACCTGCGGCTGAGTCCTGTGGCCCACCTCACCTGGGTCTGCAGTGCCCAGGGAGAGGCAGCTGACTATCCTTACGGGAGCTCGGCACCTCCATTTAAGACCAGCGTGGGCTAATATCAGCTCTGGCCTTGTGTAAAGGAATCTTCTTGTGCATTTCTTAATCCAAATCATTTGCTTAAAAAATGTTTCTTTTGCACGAGTCCCTCCACTTGAGCCTTTGTACATTTAGTGTCGTTTTTGTTTTTGACAACTGATTCCCAGCACCCAGTATTGTCCTAGGTCTTGGAGCATCTTCAAGGCTCCATGGTATTTCCACACATGGTACTTCATCACAGTCTTCATGTGGAAAGCCATCTGCTGCCCTCTGAGTGCCCTGGTGCTCATCAATGCCACAGGAAAGGGTTGTGGCCAATGCCCTAAGAGTGGTTCTCTTGGCATGCTGTGGGCAACAGCCCAGACATGAGTGAAATCCACGACAACAAGTGTAGTAATAATACTAGCTCTACTCATTGAGTGCCTATTCTGTGTCACGAACTGTTCTAAGAGTTCTACACACACAAACACACATAATCCTCAAAGCTGCCATTCAACAATGAATCTAGCTGGTCATTGTATGTCTGGGACAGCCATGCTGCCTGGTAGAGGCACTTAAGGACAGACCATCTACATTTTGAAATAAAATCTGTGTCAGCATGGATGGCAAGGGGAAGAAGAAGGAAAGAGCTGCCCAAGACCTTTATGCCCTCACAGGGCACGGAGAGCAGACCTGGCCACTGAGGGCCAGTCTCTGGGCTCATGCAGAGGCTCGGGTTCTCTAGCCACTTTCCTTGGGGACTAAACTTCCCGTTTGCAGAGATGGTCCTGCCCTGGTGTTGATTCTATTTTTATTTTTATCTTTTATGGTAACTGGTTGTATGGAAA
Organism: Lyroderma lyra; assembly: GCA_004026885.1. Taxonomy (NCBI): domain Eukaryota; kingdom Metazoa; phylum Chordata; class Mammalia; order Chiroptera; family Megadermatidae; genus Lyroderma; species Lyroderma lyra. The sequence goes on along the minus strand of PVJL010000399.1, from coordinate 87,814 downwards.
CACCCAAGGAGGATCATTCAATTGGAATCAGTAGGTCATTTCTGTGAGTTCGCCTGGCATGGGCACTAGACTGTTGGCAAGTACAACCCTAGCATGCGCCATGCTTTATGAGATTCCAATAAACTGGTCTATGATTAGATGACACATTGTGTCCTGCAAGCCAGGACCTGTGTGTTCGGCTTTTCTAGAATGGCTGACTAATGCTCCAGCTGAAGGGGTCTTCCTCAGGTCACCATTAGCTGTCATTGCTACTTACCTTTTTAAATTTTATTTCTGAGCAAATGTTTCTGGAAAACCAAGAGACTGGGAGGCAGCCCATGAGGTCTTCGAACTCACTATCAGGAATGTTTTTGGTGAGCCCAGGAAGCCTGGGCTGCGTCCCCTGGGGTCATGGCAAACCCTTCTCAGACCCTGCGCCAGGCCTTGAATCGCCAGAGGGCCCAGGCGTCAGAGGTCGATTTACGGATGACCTCCCCGAGCTGATGAGTTCTGAAAGGCATTCCTCCATGGCAAGGTTTTCCAAGGTCCAGATGGTGTCACAGAGAGAGGTTATACAACGGAGGGACACCCAAGGCCTGCGGGGAAAGATATAATAATAGGGGTGTGTGTGTGTGTGTGTGTGTGTGTGTGTGTGTGTGTATATAAATGGCACCTCCTACCCACTCTGTCCCCAGTGTGTTTTCTTTCAGTTCAAGGGACTGTAAGGTAAGATTAAACATTTTATTTCATTCCAAAAGATTCTTTTGGCCAGGGGTCAGCAAATGTTTCCTGTAAAGTACATACTTTAGGGTTTGCAGGCCCAGAGGCAAACTGGGGACATTATGTAGGTACTTACATAATAAGAGAAAAATGAATTGCACAATTATTTGATTGATATCATTCAAAATATAATAATCGAATGCAGTTTTCTGTAATATAGGTCTAATAATGAGAAGAATGGAATTAGGGGGTGATGGTAACATTTTGCCTAATTGGCGTGTAGTCAGTGTTCTTCATCATCAGATCGATTGCAAAATTTCCTCTGTAAAAGTTCTTCACCCCTTGGCCAAACTTGGCCCACAGCCTGCTGTTTGCTGACCTCTGCTCTTGGTTAAACCTCTGAGGCCCTCTCCCTGGGAGCTTACAACAAGTCCCTTATCAGGCAAAATCAGGAAATTAAAGTTTCCTGCCTCGTGAATTCTCATGCTCATTCATCTAAATGAATGGCTACGGATTTGCGCTATGTGCCAGGCACTGGCTGAGGTGCAGAGACCCCCAGGGGAAAGATGCTCTCTTGGCGGCCACAGCCTGGTGGGGGACCCACATCCACCTTGCTAGGGTGCTGTCTTGGAAATGTGTGCAACAAAGATAAAGCGATACAAATGTTATTTGACTACATCTGGGAGTTATATAATGAAAGACGAGTTTAGACAATCCTAAATTGAGTACATATTTGTGGGAAAGTTAAAAGAAATACCCTATAGCTGAATGGATAAGAAAACAAGACCCTACCCCCAAAGAAAGAAAACAAGACCCATACATATGCTGTCTATAAGAGACCCGCCTCAGATGAAAGAACACACACAGACGGAAAGTAAGGGATGGAAAAAAAAATCTCATGTAAATGGAAACCAAAAAAAGCTGGAGTAGGAATACTTCTATCAGACAAGAGACTTGTGTGTGGGGGCGGGGGGGGGGGAACGTGTGCATACCTTCCAAGGTTTTTTTATTGTGGTTTTCCTTGATTTTTAACCTCATGGGGATAGTTTGTGCATTTCCATACTACTCTTAACTAAGTGTCAAGTCACAATAAAAACATAATAGAAGTAATTTTTCTAAAAGAAAACACAAATCAAATAATCTGAGTACTTCCTTCCCTTCTCCTATCCAGAATTTCAAGGCCCTGAAGGACAACATGAATAAAAATAGTGGTTTTGAGACCTAAATTGGTCATACTGTCTTGCAAGTTCTCTTCTTCTCAGCCAAACACTGCATATTACCATTAATCTGAATATTTAAAAATGAAAATCTACAAGACCATCCTTAGATGCCTTAAAAAATTATTTCTGATACATACTCCTAAACATTTAGATAGGTTCATGGGGGTTCCCTGGTGGTGTAGTGGCTAGGCTTTGGCGCTCTCAACACTGTGGCCTGGGTTCAAGTCCCATCCAGGGAACCACAAAAAAAAAAAAAAAAAGAAAACAAAACACATTTAGATAGGTTGACACATGAATAAAATCCCAAATAAAAATTAAAAAATAAAGTCATTTGAGAAATAACTTTGGTTACTCCCATACATGTCATATGATGATTTCAATTGCAATCACAGATTTTAAAAAAATATACATACATGTATTATATATAAAAACACGAGTATACTCATATAACTTCAAATTAAAAAGCCAAAGTGACACAAACATTCTAAACCTTTTTAGTATTCTAAATCTTAGAGAAACTTAAAAATACCTCTTCTGTTTGTAAAATAAAAACAATAAAACTGATCTGATTGTGTTATTAGGAAACTTGTTGTGGAAACGTGTTAATAAATTACTGGTGGAAATTCTTAATAGCCATTATGCTGTGACCTGAAACCAAGTCATTTTCTTCAGTAAAAGAATAATAATTAAACTGATAAACTACAGGTTAATAATCTCATGTAGTAACCAGCGTGACCCTGTGACAGTAATAGGAGTGGTCACACAGTGCCTCAGACTTGGCTGGGTCCTATATTTCTCACTTTGAAGATGTGAGGCCAACCTACCTCTGGGACAATTTTTATCAGGAGGCACAGACAGATGTCTTGTTATCCTGTTAAAGTTTTTGTATCACTAGTGTATAACAGGTAGCAATGACATAACTCTAGCAATACACGAAGCAAGATGGTAACTGCGTTTTAGGAGAAACGTTTACCTGTCCTTCGATCCAAGCTTCTCAGTTAATTCCTGAAGAGGTGCCAAGTCACACCTCTCAGATCACACTCCTGCACAAAGAAAATAAAGTGCTTCCAGGAGGTGCTGAGGTGCGCCTCCCCTTGTTGCTGCACCTCACAATCAAAGCGCTGGCGATAAATATGGGCCGAACCCCTGAACAGACACTTCAGAATGGTTTTTGCCATAGACATGAAGTTTTTGGCAAATGGGACACCAAGCTTAGAAGGAAAAAAGAGTTCCATCCCCGAGTTGACCCTGAACCCAAGTCATCAAATAGTCAATGTATTTTGGTGCAGAACATTTGATTGGCTTTTTAATTCATGGTCCAGCAGAAGTAACACCCTTTTTAAAGTAGTTGAAATATTGTTATGTTACAGAATTACATGCTTATGATTTTGCAATAAAAGATTTGGTGTAGATTACCAGCTCCTAAAAAAGGGTATTATTTCTGCTGGACCCTATACCTGTACCATCTGCCCAATGATATTCATATCTTGGACCTGTAGACATGACTGGACAGCTTGCATCAGTACAGAATTCTGTTCCATATAAGATGGTGATCTGGTCAAAGAGATCCACAGTGTGATGGCAATCCATTCATTGAGATCCTCTTCCCCTGGCAACATAACTGCTTCTCTCAGATTCCTACTTCCTACAGTTGCCTCTGCATGTTTTAAGAGCTCATACTCACGAGACCCTTCGGGGATATTCTTTGGTTTGAATGTTTTAGAAGAGAAGCTGCTGAAGAGGAAGCTCATCTTCTATCCACAGAGGGGAGGGGAGAGGCCGCTGGCCTCTGCCATGGTCAGGATTAGAAGGTGGCGCAAGAATGTAGAGAGAGTGGTCAGTCCTCCACCCGCTGACCAAGACAAAATAGACTTTAAAACAAAGACTATAAGAGACAAAGAAGGACATTTCATAATGATGAAGGGATCAATCCAACAAGAGAAAATAACCCTAGTAAACATCTATGCACCCAAAATAGGAGCACCAAAATATATAAAGCAAATAGGGACTGATATAAAGGCAGAGAACAACAGTAACACAATCACAGTAGGGAACTTTTACACCCCATTGACGCCAGTGGACAGAGCTTCCAGGCAAAAATCAATGTGAAAACCGTGGGTTTAAATGACACAATAGACCAATTGAATGTAATTGATATTTTTAGAGCATTTCACACCAAAGTAACAGAATATACATTATTTTCAATGCATGTGGAACATTTTCCAAGATAGACCACATGTTAGGCCACCAAACAAGTCTCAATAAATTCAAGAAGATTGAAATCACATCAAACATCTTCTCCAACCATAATGGTATGAAACTAGAAATCAATTACAAAACAAACAAACAAACCCTAAAGAACACACAAATACATGGAGGCTAAATAACATGATACTAAACAATAAATGGGTTATCAATGAGATCAAGAAAGAAATCAAAAGATACCTTGAGACAAATGAAAATGAAAATACTACAACTCAAAATCTATGGGACACAGTGAAAACAGTCCTAAGAGTGAAATGATGACATGGTACTATAGAGAGAGAACCCCAAAGATTCCACCAAAAAACTATTAGAACCAATAAATGAATTCAGTAAAGTAACAGGATGTAAAACTAATATTCAGAAATCGGTTTTATGTGTATACACCCATAATGAACTAACAGAAAGAGAAATTAAGAAAACAACCCCATTTACACCTGCTTAAAAACAAAACCCTAGGAATAAATTTAACCAAGGAGGTAAAAGACCTGTACTCAGAAAATTATAAGACACTGAAGAAAGAAATTGAAGAAGCTACAAATACACAGAAGCATATGCCGTGCCCATGGATAGGAAGAATGAACATCGTTAACATGTCCATACCACCCAAAACAATCTATAGATTCAATGCAATCCCTATCAAAATACTAATGGCATTTTTCATAAAACTAGAACAAATAATTCTAAAATTAATATGAAACCATAAAAGGCCCCAAATAGCCATGGCAACCTTGAGAACAAAGAGCAAACTTAGAGCTGTCACACTACCTGATACCAAACCATACTACAAGGCTATAGTGATCAAAACAGCATGGCACAGGCATAAAAACAGACACATAGATCAATGGAACAGGGTAGAGAGCCCAGAAATAAACCCAGGCAGATACTGTTATTTAATCTATGACAAATCAGGCAAGAATACACAATGGGGGTAAAGACAGTCTATTCAATAAATGCTGCTGGATGAACTAGACAAATATATGCAAAAAAATGAAACTGGACCACGTTGCTATACTACCTACAAAAGTAAACTCAAAATGGATTGAAGACTTAAATGTAAGACCCGAAATCATAAACTTCCTATAAGAAAATATAGGCAGTAAACTCTCCAACATTGCCCTTAGTAATATTTTTTTCTGAGCTATCTCCTCGAGCAAGGGAAACAAAAGAAAAAATAAACAAATGGGACTACATCAAACTAAAAAGTTTTTGCACCACAAAGGAAACCATCAACAAAATGAAGAAACGTCTTAATGAATGGGTGAGGATATTCACCAATGAGTCATCTGATAAGGAGTTAATATCCAAAATGTATAAAGAATTCATACAACTCAACACCAAGAAAACAAACAATCCAATTTAATAAATGGCAGAGAACCCGACTAGACATCTTTTCAGATGTCTGTTGGTCATGTCTATGTCTTCTTCTCCAAAGAGGACATAGACATGACCAACAGACATCTGAAAAGATGTTCAACATCATCACTCATCATCAGAGAAATGCACATTAAAACCACAATGAGAGATTACCTCGCACCTGTCAGAACACCCATCATCAATCAATAAATAAAAAACCAAGTGTTGGTGAGGATGTGGAGAAAAGGGAACTTCTGTGCACTATTGGGAATGCAAAGTGGTGCAGCCACTACAGAAAACAGTATGGAGGTTCCTCAAAAAAATAAAAATAAAAATAGAACTACCTTATGACCCAGCAATTCCACATCTGGGTATTGATTCAAAGAAATCTGAAACACTAATTCGAAAAAATAGATGCACCCCTATGTTCACTGCAACAGTATTTACAACAGCCAAGATATGGAAGCAACCTGAGTGCCTGTGAATAGACAGTTGGATAAAGAAGACGTGGTACATACATACAACGGAATCACTCTGTCATAAAAAATAACATCTTACCATTTGCAACAGCATGGATAGACCTTGAGGGTCATGTGCTAAGTGAAATAAGTCAGATACAGAGAGACAAATACCATATGACCTCACTTACATGTGGAATCTAAGGAATAAAACACACACACACAAGAAAACAGAAACAGACTCATAGAGAACAAACTGATGTTTACCAGATGGGGGTTGGGGTGGGGAGCTGGGTGAAAAGGTTGAAGAAATTAACAAGTACAAGTCGGCAGTTACAAATAGTCACTGGGCGTGAAGCACAGCACAGGGGATAGTCAGTAATAGGGTAATAGCTATGCATGGGGCCGGGGGGGGGACTAGACTTACTGAGGGGGAACACCGCATAAATTATATAAATGTCTACCCACTGTGCTGTACACCTGACACCAGCATAAAATAATATTGAATGTCAACTGTAATTGAAAAAACACACTCGAGATTTTTAAGTAAAAGGAACGATTTTTCCCCATTCCTCTCCCTCGTTTATCTCCGGTCTTGCTCTCCAGAACTCACTGCTGCTGACATTTCGGGGAGGATCCTCGCAGTCACCCCTGACACCCACCCACACGCACACACCAATACCCACAGGCTCACAAAAATACACCATATATTTCTGGCTCGGGTTATATTTAAATCATTTTATAAATGACTTTCGGCCCCCCAATTTCCATTTTGAAATTTTGAAGTGTGGTCAATAGCTGATTTAGCAACAGTTCAGTTAAGAAATCACAAGTTTCCTCCTTCCCACATAAACTCTTGCAAACCACACGCTAGGTTCCACTGATGGTAACCGACCAGTTTCAGGAAGTCCGCCGGCCTGCCTTCCCCGCGGGCACCCACTGCGCGGCGGGCAGCACCCCACAGCGCGGCGGGCGACAGAACAGTGGTGAGTCGCTTCTCCTCTTTTAACAAAGCTTTCCAGCAAACTATGTGATTCCTGACCCTGAAATAGGATCTGGTGGTAAATATTGGGAACAAAGTGACCAGTGGGCGACTAAGGATAACATTAAGAACTGTGGCGACTCCCACGGTAGGTGAAGTGGCCCGGCAGGTAGGAGGTTTGGAAAATCGAATGCAGTGATCGTATTCTTTTGGACAGGAAAGAAACACATTTCAAGGTAGGGACTGAACTGGAACATGACTTCCTGGTGGTGCCAGAAACCACATTCTCTTCTAGAACTGATGGGTTGGAGGTGAGGGGTGGGGGGAATGTTTCTCCTTTGCTAGTTCTGCAGCAAACGACAAACTCTGTTTGCTCACGTACGTGAGTCCCTGGCTAGTGCCAAGGCAACGCCTGAACTTAATCTGCTGCAGGAGCTCAGTGTTCAATATTAATTACTTTTCTCGTTTGGACTTTGAAGTAACCATGTTACTATTTCCAAAAACTATACGCTCTAGTGTTCGGGCATCGCAGGTGGTCAGTTTTTGTTACTGTTAAGAACCGGCAGATTGAAAAACACACTTTGTAATTTCAAAAAATGGTGCATTTTCTAGAAAATTTAGTGAGATCTACGAACAATGGGAAAGTCTGATTTCAAGAGATGCTCATGTAAAATTGACTTTATTTTTTTCCATGCTTATTTGGTGCTTATTAAAGTTCTGGGAGTCATATTTTTAAATCACCATTCCATGTATATTTAAGTTTCTTTAAGTTAATTTTTGCATCCATCTAATGCGCATTATAGAGCTTGAAAGTAAATTAATTCTGCGCTGAGATTTTATGATGCTTTACAAATGACTACAATCGCCCGCAAGGAATTGGGCCAACAGGACCAATGACATGTATGAAATAGCAAGTGAATTGCTACTTGAAATTTGTCAACTGCTGTGACAGCCAATATAATTATACTGGAAGAAAGTGGGAAATGGAATAATAAGAGAACCAGACTGAACTAGGACAAATGCCCTGGCTTCCTCCCATTGGTGGTCGGTGGAAATCGCAAAGCCTGGCTGACTCCTGGCCTCAGACCAGAGGTTCTTAGCCGAGGCCGTGCCACCGGGGAGGGCACTTGATGAAGTTCATTCCCTCCTTCCATCAGTGCTGCTCATCCTTCCACGGAATAAGCTGAACACGGCATGGGGGTTATGAGACAGGAGGCCACCTCATGGGGACCCCGGACTTACCGAGTACTGCACTGTGTCTTGTAGGGGAGGGCGTCGTTACCCAGGGTTAAGTCCTTGAAACTCAGTTGGATATTGTTTGTAAGTGTGTCTTAGTGTCACCTACAGGGTCTATTGAATGGAACGTTGTTTCCATGGAATGTATTTGAATTTAAGTGACTTATTAAATGGCGTTGAAGGATTTGTTATTTTTTAACTATTACCCCCAATTTATGAGTATCCAAGGCTACAGAGACACAGGACACTTAAATGCATGACCCGTGGTTCTGGGTCGGCATTGGCAAGGATAAGCTGTGTTGACTTTTCAGTTGGTTACAAAGAGCTGCTGGGTGGAGCATTCGTCTCCAACCAGTGGACTCGCATTGTTCTGAGGGATTACAGCATGCTCTCTGTAGACTGATGAGTGCAGAAAGGCAAGGTGGGTAACCCATGCCAGCATTTGAATCCTGAAGGTTCCAGGCATGGTGACGGTGTCCGCCGATCGTTGAAAGCAGATCGTTGCTAGCTAGCCCCTGGGTCCCAGCCCTACCAGTTTGTTCGCTACTCAAGTTCAAGCGAGCTCAGTGTCAGCTCTGTGACCTACCATCTGAGTGACCTTGGGTAAGCTAGCCTCTCTGAGCCTCGGGTTCCACATCTGTAAAATGGGGGCCCATGATAGCACCAACCTCGCTGATTTGTAAAAGGATCAAACAAGGAAATGCAGGACTTGCACTCAGCCCAGCGTTTGCCCCATGGCAAAGTGCTCACCACGTGCTCCTAACGTATTTCCCGGGGTTCAAATAGCATAGCTGTCCACAGTTTTATGTATGCGAAGTCAGGGTCCATCTCTTCATTGGTCTGTGCATTTAATGCCGGAGTGCTTGCTCTTATCTTCCAAAGCTGTTAGTGAACCCGTCAAATTGGGAATGGATAAAATAAAGCATCTATTATTCATCGTAAATTTCATCTAGGGTGATAAATCCTGGCCGTACCCCCATTTCTTTATTACTTTACTTTCATAATGTATCAGTGGTCAACATGGCCGACGCAGATGAATCGGAACCCATGAAAAATGTGAAATATTTCCAGTTTGGCAAGAAGTTCAGTTCTAGTTCAATCCCACATCATGCCCAAACAACCAGGTCACTCAGTTGGGGGGATTAATCCCCTGGGATCATCAATAGGTTCTCCTGACACTTTAGTGTCGGGGCATCAGCGGGACCCGTCCTGAGACGGGGGTGCCGCTGAGATGGGCTGAGGCTAACCTCACGTCGGCGGAGGAAGCCTCTGAAGACAGCGAGGGGGGCGGCGTTGCACCAGCACCGCTGCGGCCTAGGGAAGGGGCGTGCGAAGGGAAAAAGCCGCTTCTCCAGGCCGGCGTGTTAGGCCCCCGGGCAGACCCCCGACCTCCGACTGTGGAAAACCCGAGGGTGTATTCAAGCACCGCCTGGCGGGATACGTTTGTTTTGGCACCACGTCCCCATCCTGCCCACGGCTGTCACCCCACCGGCTGGGCTCTGGGGTGGCCCTTTGGCTGATTCTGACTCCCAGGGTCCTCCGCTAAGGCAGACTTTCCTGAGGTGTTCTCCAAAGTGCCCTGGTCTATACAAAAATGTGGGTTGGGTGTCTTCTGGGGTCCGGGTAGAGAAGGAAGACGCGGGGCAAGCGCTGAGACAGGTCACGTTCAGCGGTCTGCTGGGCTCCTGGGGACGCGGAGGGGAGAACTGGTTTACTGTGTGCCGCGGACTCGGGCGAGGAGCCACCTCCGTGCGGGGGAGGGGGAGCAGGTGGGCGACGGCCCCCTCGGCAGCGGGCGGCAGCTGTGTTTGGCCGGAAGGGGAAGTAAACCAGATTTTTCTGGGGCGTGACTCACAGGGTTTCTTTAGAGAATGAGGTCTCGGCTTTTTCTGGGTGTTCCGAGGCCGCACCCCGTGAAAGATACAGACCTTGCAGGCCCAGTCACCGTTACCCTTCCGGTCTGGTTCGTGTGGCTGCTGTAACCTTGTCCCCCAAACCTGGTGGCTCAGAACAACGGAAATGTATCCTGTCACAATTCTGAGGCCGGGAGCCCGAAATCAGGATGTTATCAATGGGGCTGGTCCCTTCTCGGAGTCTCAGAGGGCAACGTGGTCGTCTTCCCTGTGTGTGCCTGTGTCCTCACGTCCCCCTTCTTATAAGGGTATCAGTCATCGGATCGGGGTCCGCCCGAACCCAGCGTGACCGCATCTTGACTAGGGTCCATCCATAAAGTCCCGGCGGTTAAACTATATTGACATGTCTGGGGGGGGGGGGGCGGTCAGGACATAATTCAACCTGCAGCAATGTCCCTTTTTTCACCCTCTATTCTGCCGCTCGGCTCAGTCCCAGTCCCTCACCAGCTCCCAATCTAACACTTAATCTACTTGCCCGAAAGTGTCTCCTGCTTCCTGGTCTCCGGGCCCTGACCTGAGCCCTGTGACACCATCACTGACAACCAGGGACGAGGATGACCTCCCCTGACGCCCCGAAGGCACAGGGCCCAGCGCCCAGGCCATGTTAAGCCAAGATTTTAATTTCTTTTAAAATCAGCAAAATGAGGTCGTAAAATTCCTTCCTTCCTTCCTTCCTTCCTTCCTTCCTTCCTTCCTTCCTTCCTTCCTTCCTTCCTTCCCTCCCTCCCTCCCTCCCTCCCTCCCTCCCTTCCTTTTCCTTTTTTTTCTTTTCCTGGAGGAATGGGTCTCTAAAAGCCCATGGTAGCTTGGGCCCATGAAAGTCATACTTTGGCCCCATGGAGAGCCACATTCTGTCTTCTGACTTAACACAGGAAAATCCAGGAAGTGCCGACGTGTCCCCAGGGAAGGAGATTGAAGTATGGATGCACGATCCCTTCTCTAAGACCCGTGGGCCACAGTCGTGTCAGAGCTGGGACTCGGGATTTCGGTCAGACCGGCCGCTACCTGCGTGGTCTATTCCGAACAGTCCCAGCGGGTGCAGGTCACACATGTGGCTGTTTCCGCCGCGAAAGCAGAAGGTCACGCCAAGTGGATAAAATAAAGACGATGGCAGCCACGGGTCAGTGCCAAACACATTGTGAAAAATCAAAAGCTGGCACTCCTGTCGGGTCACGTTTCTGAATTACAGAGAGGGGACCGAGAACCCGCAGACACAGGCCCCGCAGTAAGAGAGACCCCAACGCAGTGTCCTGGGTGCCAGGGACTTTGGGGTCTCTGGTGTGACCTTCCCGTTTCGTGTGTATTGACCGCCCTTCCATCCGGGGTGACTTCCCGGGTGGCTGGCGCTGACGGTGATTTCTTACTGCAGAGACAGGCGCGAAGAGCTGACCGGGAGCTCCCAGGCGAGCGCGGGGCTCCCCAGTCAATGGGTGCGTCTCAGCCTGCTCCTGACTAGGGTGTGCTGATGTCGTGGGCGATCTTTTCTGGGTGCAGGACCAGGACTAGGGTGAGGTGAGTGAGGCACCCCCTTTGGGTGCCAAATTTAAGGGAGGGAGGGTGCCCAAAAGCTCAGTAATCAAGATGACGACTTTGGCCATGTCGTAGTCGTACCAAGGAAAGCGGCCCGCCCCCCGCCGCAGCCCGCTGGCCTGGCTCCCTAACTCGGGTTCTCTGGGAGCCAAGCGCAGGGCTGGGTGGGGCGCAGGGGGTGCTGGTAAGGACAGCGCCAAGGCCTGGCCTGGCTGAGAGGTTGCTATTTTGTCCGTCAGGGATTTTCACATTTAAAAATGGCTTCGATCCCGATGATGGAACTCCCGGGGGTCCACTTCCCTGTTGCCCTTGCGGCCTGGGGTGCTGGGGTGGGAGCCTTGTGAGCCGGTGGCGGTCAGAGGTCCTGGAGCTGGGGGAGGGAAGCGAGTGGTCTCTGTGCTGCAGAGACAGACTGTCCTTGACCTTCATGTTTTCCCTTTGGCAGTTCTCCACCAGCTCTTGCCTGTGCCTAGAGTCCTGGACCCAAGGCTCGGATTCGACCTTTTGAGATAGTAAGTCTCAGGGAGGGGACCAGGACGGTCTAGCTTCTCATCAATCCACTGTGCAGCCCCACCTGGCGTGCCACCTGCCACGGTCACCACCTGAGCTCCAGAGTCCGTCCGGGCTCCTGGGATGAGAATGGACTTGGCCGTAGCTGACCCTTTGGGCTTCTCCGCTCTGCCAGCTACTGCTCAGACACCTGCTCTCCGTCTTCCCTGACATCTTCCCAGTCCTGGTCTGCTGTGATGTCCTCTTACACCCTCTCTGATCGTACTAGGGTCCTAGTCCTTTACTGTCACGTTAATGGGAAACTTCAGCTGTTGGGCTCAAACAACAAGCTCTCTCTCTCTCATACTCTCATTCTTTCTCATTCTTTCTGTCTCTCTCTCTCTCTCTCTCTCATTCTGTTTTATTTGCATAGTTCCTCTTTCTATCTTATTTGCATAATTGCTCCTTTTTTTTCTTCTATTTTATTTGCAGAGTTGCCAGTTCTCTCCTGCCAGCTTGGAAGGGGTAAATTTATTGGTCATATCTGAATGAGGGTAGATTTTCCCTGGCACCTTTGTCACTTTGCCTGGGACCTGGTTTCCTCTAGATGTCCTTTGGAAGCCGCCAGGTCTAGGTAGCCAGAGGCATGTGTGTGGCCCAGAGGAAGTACTGGGCTGGGGCCTGGGACTCGGCCATGTGACCTCAGATCCAGCCGGGTGATGTGAGCTGGGTTTCACTCTGTCTCTGGGAGGCCCCGGGGTGGCTGGAGAGACTTGAAGAGTCAGGGTTTTCCCCCAGGTTCTTTGCTAGCTGCCCATTCACCACTGGCCATTCCTCATACCCATGTACTCCTCAAATTGAGGCCATTCGGCACTTACCAGTTCAAGCTCCTATCTCAGGACTCTTGGGAGGGTAGAGTTAAGAACCTCACGCTCTTCTCTCCCAAGTCCCCTCGGGAATGTTCTGATCATTTCCATGGCCCCACACATACTTTAAGGTGCCACACACTCTCGGGGAGGCCTTTTTCATCCTGAAAATACAACACCTTTCTAAAGGCCCCCTCCTGGTCTCTAGCACCCCTGCAGCCTGTCCTCGATTGCTCGGTGTCGTACGAGACAGGGTTGCATTTGAAATTCGACGTGGAGGCCTGAACTTGAGGCTGGTGAGGTCACACGGGAAGCCCTGTCCTCCGGGGCTGCCCACGTGACCACCTATAAACGTCTCACCTACCAACAGTGCTCTGCTCACCATGCAAGGCATCTGCAATCTGGCCTCCCCCCGCCATCTATTGCCCCTGGGCCTTTAAAAAAATCATTCTTTATTATTTTTGATTAATCTATAACTAACAATTATAATAGGAATCTGCCAAGCACTTACCTCAGCCAAGTGATCACGGTCCATGGCAACAATGAAAGTCATGTTGCTCGTCTGCACCCTCGGTGTGATGGGGCTAGAATGACACTTTACCTCTGTGGCCTTCCTCCCCCAAACCCATCACGCCAGCCCAATCATGACAAAAATACCAGACAGATCCCAACTCAGGGACAATCTACACAATCATGCTCTTTCTCATCTTTCTTCTTTCTAGAACTTTCCACCATCTAACATACTATCGAGTAATGTCAGCTCCGAATGGGCAGCTTTTCTCATGTTTTGTTCCTTGCCATATTCCCGGCTTGAGCACAGTCCCTGATATAAAGTATATGCTTACTAAATATGTTTGAAGGAATACATAAGTGAATAGAGCTGCCTTTTCATTTTTAATTGCTGTATAGTATTCCATTTTGCGCATATAACATAATTGCTTTCACCAGACCCCTACTTATAAGCATTTAAACTGTTTCTGGTCTTCTGCTATTGCTAACAGCCCTTCATTGAACATCCTTGCACACAGTCATTTACATATGTGAAGGTCTATCTTTAGGGCCTACTGCTAGAATTGATATTGCTAAGTCTAAGTACAAAGGCTGTCCGGAAAGGGCCCAGCCATGGACCCATTCTCATGAGATTGACAATGGCTGGATTTTTTTCTGGACAGCCCTTGTATGTTTCCAATTTTGATAGATGTTACAAATTTCTCTCTATTTAGACGTGGCACTAATTTAGATTCCTACCAGCAAAATAGGAAGGAGAGTACCTGTTTCTCCACATATTGACCTACACAGAAGAATCTGGGAAAATGCTATCTCGGTGTACTTTTTTGGAGTGAAGTTGACTACTTTTCCCCCCATGTTTAAGAGCTATTTTTGTTTCCTTTCTCTGTGAACTGTTAGGATATTTTTGTCCATTTTTCTATTGGGTTATTTGTCTTCTTACTTACACATAAAACATCTTTACATATCAAATATATTACTCCCTTATCTGTGACATGAACTGCAAATATTTTCTCCTAATTTATTGTTTCACTTTGGCCATTGTTTACCATGGTTTCTGTGAGGCAGAATTTTTACTTATGTGTAGTTTAATTGGTCAGTCTTTGCCTTTTTTGACCTCTGCGCTATTATTTTTTTTTCTTTGTTCTGGAGCAACTAGGCAACGCAATTAGACAATAAAAATAAATTAGACTGCATAAAGGGTGATAGGAAGATCATCATTATTTGTCGATGGTTTAATTGCTTATGCAAAAAAATCACATGGAGAAACAACCATTTGAAATAATCAGAGAACTTAGTATAGTAATTTGGTGTAAGATGAATATATAGAAATCACTAGGTTGTTTGTTTTTGATTTTTAAAGAATTAAATGTGTTAGGGTGACATTGGTTAGCAAGATTATATAGGTTTCAAGTGTACAAATCTATAATACATCATCTATGTGTTGAATTGTGTGTTCACCAACCAGAGTCAGTTCTCCTTCCATCACCGTATATTTGGCTCTCTCTCCTCTACCTACCCCACCCCCTCCCAGAAATCTGTAGTTTTAGTGAATACCAGCAAGGACTTATTAGAAGGTAAGATAGATGTGATCCATGCAGGACTTCCCCTATCAGATACTACCCTACTGAAAACTATAATTATTAAAACATATGCTATCAGCACATGGTTGATGAATAGAATGATGAAGCAGAATAGAGTCTAGAAGTAGATCCAAATACACAGGAAACGTTAGTTTATGATGAAGAGAGCATATCAAATTGGTGAGCAAAAGATTATTTAATAAATGATGTTAGAGCAACTGGGTCTCCATTTAGAAAAAAATAATAATATTAATAATGTGGGTCTGCACCTCACATTTTATGCCAAAACAATTCCGGTGGCATAAGATATTTCAATGTAAGAAAATAAAATCATAAAATTACTAGGAATAAGGATGAGAAAATTGTTGTTGCTAGTGAAGTGCAGAAGCCCCTTTGCGGCCCACACCACCCTGAATGACCTCACTACCACCCGGTGGCTGTACTCCCATGACTCCCACAGGCATCCCTCTGTCAGAACGCTCCTCGGAGCCTAAGACGCACATGTGTAACTGCCTACTGTACATTTCCACTCGATCACAAACTCAATTCAAATTCAATGTGTCAAACTTAATTAATAACACGCACTCCCGCCCTCCTTCTGCCCCAAATGATCTTTTTTCTCAGTGAATGGTAGTCTCATCCATCCAGTTGCTCAGATCAGAAATCCAGAAGTCACCTTGAACTCTTCCCTGTTCCTCACAATCCCCCTCTAGTATACATCTATTGCCATGTCTCTCAGTTTTACCTCCTAAGTATCTCCTAAACCCATTTCCCACTATCTGCATCGCTACCGACTTAGTTCCAGCTATTACTACCATCTTCTATCTCCTGAAGTTCTGTGCCCTCTTGCCACTGACCATTGTAGAATCAGGGAGCATGGTACCCCACAGCTTAAAATCTTCAGTCTGGTGGTATTGCTTTTCAGACAAAGCTCAAATACCACTCTTGTCTTTTCCTACGCCCCTGACTATATTTGGTCCCTTACACTCACATACTCATAAGATGAGGACTGAAAAGTGTCCATTGAATGTAGTGACATGGAGATACTGAGGACCTCAGCAACATCTCCATTTGTCATCTACTATGTGCCATTCAAATCCTCTTGGCCCTACCTCTTATTCTGAGTCCCACTGTTTTCAACCAGCTTTGAGGACTTAAAACCTCCTGATTCCTGTCCAGAGCTCCTATGAAGCCACAGCATTGGAAATGTGAAGGAATACGCACAGGGCCTTTGCACATGCTGGAACATTCTTTCCACCTCTTTGTGCCAATTCAACCTTAGAATCCCAGATCAAGTTTTATTTCTTCCGGGAAATATTTCCCACCAGACATAAATAGGTAAAGTCCTCCCCTTTTTAGGCTCTTATCCTCTCACATACTTCTTTGTGTCACAGTTGAAATCTTGTAATGTGTTCAACTCATTCTCTTTAATGCACTAGACTGTGAGCTAATAACTGTGCATGTAGTCCAAAAGACTTCCCAGGTCACCTGTGAGCTAGGAAAGCCCAAGAGAGAGTCAGGAAGCAACTTCCAAATCTACCAATTTCCACACTCAGAAATCACAGAGGCTTCTATTTGCTTAGGTGCTGAGCAAATATAGCATTGCCGGGGTCATCTCCCAAAGTGGCTCGCGGCCCCAAACTTCCTTACCCACTGTTGAGCCCAGAGATCTATGGCGGCTTCTGCAAGTACTGTATGTTTTCAAGCCATGAATGATCTTTTCACATGTATTATGTAGACATATTCGTTTCTATTGTACATAACAAATAACCCCCAAATTTAGAGGCTTCAAATAATACCCATTTACAGTAGACTCTCAGTGAACCGGCTCCTATGGGGATTGGTAGATGCCGGATAAATATAAGCAGACTCTCCATTAACTGGAACTCAAGCCACCGGTGACATCTCAAGTAGCATAGTGCCAGTTGCTTGAGTTCCAGTTAACAGAGCGTCTCCTGCATTCGCTTACATTTTTATAGGTTAGAGTTTGGATAGGCTTGCCTGGGTCCTCTGCTTTGGGTCTCATAAGGCTAAAATCAAGGTGTTGGCCAAGCTGGACTCTGATCTCAAGGCTCTAAATAAGGATCCATTTCCAAGCTCATTCAGGTCACCAGTCAGTTTTGGTTCTTTGTGGTTGTCAAATGGGGTCGGGGGGGCATTTCCTGGCTGGCTGTGAGCACGGGGCCACTCTCAGCTTCTGGGCCGCCTGCATTTCCTGTCAGCAGCCCCCTCCGTGTTCCAGTTAGCAGTAGTGCGTCCAATTTTCCTCCTGCTCCCAATCTCTCGGCCTCCTGCTTCTGCTACTGACCAGGGGAAACTCTCTGCTCTTAAAGGTATGCATGACTAGATTAGACAACCCCCTAGTGCCACTGCGAAAGCTTCCCAAGTTTCCTCATCCTCATCGTCTCTGATAGCTCCATCTTCGACTTCTTTTAGCACCACGAAGCTAAACACGATAAAGACTTAAAGTCATTCTGAACCGAATTTAATGCAACTTACTGTTCGGAGAACGCACACCTTCAAACTCACACAGAGTGCGGTGAAGCACCGTTGATTTCGTGACCCTAATGTTGTGCCTCCACCTTTGATTTTCCTTAGGTAAACATGACTCCTCAGTCTTTGCTTCTGACCTGCCTTTTCCTGCTAATCTCCGATTCCCGTGAGTTCTTCGCTGAAGCAGATTCTTCTAGAAGCTATCCTTGCGATGAGAAAAAACAAAATGCATCTGTTATTGCCGAGTGCAACAGCCGTCGGCTGCGTGAAGTTCCCCAAACAGTGGGCAAACATGTGACAGAACTAGATCTGTCTTATAATGTCATCACACACATAACAAGTGATTCATTCCGAGGGCTGGAAAGTCTTACTAAAATAAATCTAAACCACAATGTCAGGCAACAGCTCTACAACAAAAATCGTTACAGAAGTAACAAAGGCATGAATATTACAGATGGAGCATTCCTCAGCCTACACAACCTCACGGAGTTACTGCTCGAGGACAACCAGTTAAACAACATACCCGCTGATTTGCCAGGGTCTTTGAAAACACTCAGTCTAACTCAAAACAACATAACTAGCATAACTAAAGATAAAATTTTTGGACTGAAGAATCTAGAAACCCTCAATGTGGGCTGGAACTGCTATTTTGGCAACGATTGCCACCAAACTTTTCGTGTGGATAACAGCGCATTCGAAGGCATGGCAAATTTGCAGTGGCTTTCCTTATCTTTTAATAAGCTCGCCCACGTGCCACACAACCTGCCAAGCTCCCTAACGAACCTTTATCTTAGCAACACTAACATCACAACCATCCGTCCAGGAGACTTCGAGAACTTGGAAAATTTAACAGTCCTAGATTTAAGTGGGAACTGTCCAAAATGTTTCAACACCCCATTTCCCTGTACGCCTTGTACAGGGGGTGCCTCGATTGACATAGACCCTCATGCTTTCGACAAGCTGACCAACCTCCAACAGCTGAACCTGTCTAGCACCTCCCTCCGGAAGGTTTCCCCAAGCTGGTTTGACAAGATGTCTCGTCTGAAGAAGCTATACCTCGAATTCAACTATTTAGCAGACGAAATAGCGTCTGGGGAATTTTTAACAAAACTGCCCTTCCTGGAGACACTTGACTTATCTTTCAACTATATGAAGGCAGAATATCGACAACATATTAAAATCTCCCCCCACTTCAGTAAACTTACGAGTCTCCGGGCATTGCACTTACGAGGTTTTGTGTTCCAGGAACTCAGAGCAGAAGATCTGGAGCCCCTGACGAACCTCTCAAATTTAATGACCATCAACTTGGGCATTAACTTTATTAAGCAAATTAATTTTACCTTTTTCAAATGTTGTTCCAACCTGAAGGTCATTTACTTGTCATTTAACAGAATATCACCCTTGGTAAATGATATCAGGCAAGGTGGTGCAAATAACTCCACCGTCCAAAGTCATAGACGTAAGCGACGCTCAGCAGATATTGAGTTTGACCCGCATTCGAATTTTTATCATTACACCAAACCTTTAATAAAGCCACAATGTAAACGTTATGGCAGAGCCTTAGATTTAAGCTTGAACAATATTTTCTTTATTGGGCAAAAACAATTTGAAGCTTTTCCTGACATTGCCTGCTTAAATCTGTCTTCCAATGACAATGCTCAAGCATTAAATGGAACTGAATTTGCAGCTGTGCCTAATGTCAAATATTTGGATTTGTCACATAACAAACTAGACTTTGATTGTGATAGTGCTTTCACTGAATTGCCTAAATTAGAAGTTCTAGATCTCAGCTACAATGCACACTCTTTCAGAGTAGCAGGGGTAACGCATCGTCTAGGATTTATTAAAAATTTAATACATCTAAAAGTTTTAAACCTTAGTTACAATGAAATTTATACTTTAACAGAGTACAGTATGAATAGCACATCCCTGAATGAATTAGTTTTCAGTGGCAACCGCCTTGACCGACTGTGGCATGCTGAGGATAAGAGGTACAAGAACATTTTTCAAAATCTCAGTAACCTGACACAGCTTGATCTATCCTTTAATAGCCTGAAGCGTATCCCAGATGAAGCATTCATGAACTTGCCACAGAATCTCATCAGACTATATATAAATGATAATAACTTATGTTTCTTTAACTGGTCATTACTTCGCCGGTTTTTTAATCTCACGTTGCTCGACTTAAGTAGAAACGATCTGTATTACATAACTTACAGCCTATCTAAAGTCACACCTTCTCTTCAGACACTGCTACTGAGTCAAAACAAGATTTTTTACCTGCCTCCTGCCTTTCTCTTCGAAGCCAGAAATCTGGTACACCTCGACCTAAGTTTCAACCAGCTAAAGATGATAAACAGATCCACGCTTCAAACTACCAATGCCACTAAGTTAGCCCTCTTGAAGCTTGATGGAAACCCTTTTGACTGTACCTGTGACATGGAAGATTTTCGAATATGGATGGATCAAAATCTGCATGTTACAATTCCTAAATTGACAGATGTCACTTGCGCCAGTCCTGGGGATCAAAAAGAGAAGAGCATTGTGAGTCTAGAGCTAACCACCTGTGTCGCAGACACCATCGCGGCCATATTATGTTTCTTCACATCCTTCCTCACCATCGTGGTTATGTTGGCTGCCCTGGCTCACCATTGGTTTTACTGGGATGTTTGGTTTATCTATCAAGTGTGTTTAGCTAAGGTAAAAGGCTACAGGTCTCTTTCCACATCTCGAACTTTCTATGATGCTTACGTTTCTTATGACACCAAAGATGCCTCTGTTACAGACTGGGTGATAAATGAGCTGCGCTTTCACCTAGAAGAGAGTGAAGAAAAAAATGTGCTCCTGTGTTTGGAGGAGAGGGATTGGGACCCGGGATTAGCCATCATTGATAACCTCATGCAGAGCATCAACCAGAGCAAGAAGACGATATTTGTTCTAACCAAAAAATATGCAAGAAGCTGGAGCTTCAAAACAGCGTTCTACTTGGCCTTGCAGAGGCTAATGGATGAGAATATGGACGTGATCGTGTTTATTCTGCTGGAGCCAGTGCTACAGCACTCTCAGTACCTGAGGCTGCGGCAGAGAATCTGCAAGAGCTCCATCCTCCAATGGCCTGACAACCCCAAGGCAGAAGGCTTGTTTTGGCAAAGTCTGAAAAACGTGGTCTTAACTGAAAATGATTCACGGTATAACAATTTGTATGTTGATTCCATTAAGCAGTACTAACTGATGTGAAGTCATGCTTCACCAACATAATACAAAGGCAAAGAAATGACCCTTCTGCCTTAGTCATTATTGCTATACAACAAATTCCCCCCAAACTTAGTGTCTTTAAAATGACACAATTTGCTATCTCATACTCTCTGTGGATCAGGAGTCTGGGTATGGCTTAGCTGGGTTATCTGCTCGGAGTCTATCAAAGGCTGTGATCTAAGTGTCGGCCAGGGCTATAGACGTCTCCTGGGGTTAGGATCCACTTCCAAGCTCACACCCAATTGGTTGTCTTCAGGATTCCGTTCCTTCTGGGCTGCTGTGGGCCAAAGCCTGCTTTCTGTTCCCAGCCACATGGGCCTCTCCCACATGGCAGCTTGCTTCACCAAGGCCAGTGAGTGGGAGAGAGTGCTGGCAGGATGGAAGTCATCACCTTTTGTAATCTAATCAAGGAAGTGACATCCCATCACTTTGGCCATGTTCTATGTATTAGAAGGAAATCTAATACCTGTTCAGTGGGAGTGATCACCTCGGTCCAGGGAAACTAGTCTATGACCGAGATGGGTGGTTGCGATGGCTTCCACGTGCCTGTCATCTATCTCAGTCAGAGATTGTGAATCTCAGAAGGCGGGGACCACTGTACGCCATCTTAGCAGCGGGCCTACTGCATCTTCTTTTCAATATTTAAGAACTTTTGAAGATGTCACTAATAGTTCTGATATTAAGTTGCTGTTTAGATTTAGATTTATCATCCATCCATGGCTACCTGATTATATTATGTTGTGGTTACTCTAATCTTTTTTTTTTAGCTACTTTTTTGAATATTGGCTATCATAATTGACTCCTAAGGTTTAGATGCCATTTAAAGGCTGAGATACATAGCTTTTTAACTGGTTTTTTGTTTGTTTGTTTTTTACTTCTTAACCATATTTTAGAATATGCAGCTAAATTAGAAGGATTTGGAGTATCTATCAATTGCCATTGCTGCTTAAATAATTTAAAATGCTTTGTTTCATATGATGAGCTTATGATAAGTGTACTATAGGGAAATAGGTGTATAATATAAAAGAAATTGCCACCGATTCTAATTTTTTTGAGGATACTTTTAAAAAATCTTTGGCACATTCAGATAAGGAACAGAGAAATTCATTCTCTCTTTACCTCCTACTCAGGAGACATAAAATCAGAGTGCCCACTTGTTGGCACTCTTTATGCTTTTCTCCCAAATGAAACAGCTTTGGCACTCCCCACCACCTCTTCCGTCCCCTTGGTTCCTCAGCATGAGTCCACCACATCCTCTCTCCAGGAGAGGTTTGAGTCCCAAAGGGGCACCCTGTGACAATTACTGAGAACAACCAGGAATTATGCAAGCAGAATAAAATAAAGTCCCTTCAAAATAAAAGGAAGCAGCATCTTCAGTGCATCATCCTGAAGTACAGTCTCTTGTCAATCTTGCAGGATGACTTCTCTCTAAATATGTCTCTAAGGAACTAAACAAAATGGAGTGCCATTTGATATGGACAAAGTGGAAGTCGGTCCAAGTTTGGCAAGGATGACTTTAGCTTTGTCACATTGTGCCCTGTTTTGTGGCCATGAGGTTTTCAGGCAGACATTTATGTGGGTGTTTGTTGGGGCATGTGGACAAACATCCCAAAGCAGGATCATTCCAGGAAGGGACCCCCTAAAAAGAACGGTTATAACCCATTTCTGTTGATGCCATGTTAATTGGTTGTCTGTAGAAGCTCATTCCTATGATCCCTGAGGGGTTTGGTGAAGTAACAATGTAGGTTTTTCAGTCGCATTTGTCATTAGGGATCAATGCTAAGCTCACACACCTTGGCAGTGCACTGTGGACGGAATCAAAGGCTCAGGAAAGCCACAGCCAGTTTTACCTTGCCCTTAGCACATATCTTCATAAAGGGAAGATAGTGAAATCAGTGGTTAATAACATTTGTTTCTGCAACTCACTTATTCCTCATTTAAGGTACCAGTATGGGAAAATCAGACATAATTTCTTAAAGTCAGCAATGTTCTGTTTTCCGTTATTATTTTTAAATGCATATATGCTAATACCTGTATATAAGTTTTTTAAAATACAAATTTTACCACAGGATATGAAATGAAATTTAACTTTCCTTCCCAATACAACTTTACCCCCAAGAGAAAGTCACTATTTGAGATTTTTGTGTATTCTTTCATATTACATGCAAAGCCTCAGCTGCTTAACAGAGACCTAACAATACCGAAGTTTCTTTCTCTAGCCCACATGCTATGGTCTGAATGTGTCCCTCTAAATTCATATGTTGAAACCTAACCCCCAAGATGATGGCATTAGGAGGTGGGCTTTGGGAGGTGATGAGGTCAGGACAGCAGGGACCTCACGATGGAACTAGTGCCCTTAGAAAACTGGCCCCAGGACGCTCCATCGCTCTTTGGCCATGTGGCAGTACAGCAAAAATCGGCTGTCTACGAAGCAGGCCCTCACCAGACACCAAATCTAGCACCTTGACCTTAGACTTCCAGCCTCCAGAATTGTGAGAAAGACATGTCTGTTTTGCATAAGCCGCCCCTGCCCCCACCCCATCTCTTGTATTTTGTGAGACCAGCCTGAATGGACTGAGACACCCCTAACAGTTCCAGTGGGAGTGGTGGGGGTTGGCAGGGTGGCTCTGCCCTCCATGGCCATTCAAGAGCCTGTGTTTTCTTTTTTCTCTTGTTGCTCTGCTGTCTTCTGGGGACCTGGCATTGCCTCCAGGCTGAGTCACCCCTACAGTTGGGTTCCACCTAGAGGCAAGGAAGAAAATAACAAGGAAAAAATCCAGACCAGTGTCTTTGTTAAGACCTAGACTCAACAATGGCACACATCTTCTCACCTTCCATTAGTGAAGACCTATTTGACCCCCATAACTGCAAGGTATGCTGGGAAACATGCTAAGAAAGAAGTCTGTAGAAGAAAGGAAGAAGAGATTGGGTTAGACAGCTAGCAGTGTCTGCTACAATTTTGAGAAGTTTTCTGCACATCGAAGCCTCCAGTTGCTCATTTACTGTAAAGGAGCAGACTTTATAAGAGTGTTCTAGATTCTGTTCTTTTCAATTAGTATTTCTCAGAGTGTATATTTTTCTTTTTAATGGCTGTATATTATTGCCTTATATGAATGTATCATAAAGTATTTTCCCAGTCCTTTATTGCTGAACAGTTCAATTACTTTTAATCTTTTGGCATTACAAATAATTCTATATTACTTACGTCTTCATGGTCACACATGCACATCTCTGTAGAAAAAAATAAGTTTAGGATGGTGTTACTCAGCGTGGTCTGCAGACTGATGCTGATCTGTGACTGGATGTTACTGGTTTGTGGTGAGATAAATACAGAATTGGAGAGTTTTCAATTTGACATGGCCACAACTTCCGTGATCAGCGGTTCGTGACAGGCTGGAAATGTTTAAAAATATGATCTTTTGCCACAGATGGTTTGAGAGGTACAGGTCTAGGAGTGGGATTACTGGGTCAAAGGGCTCATGCATTTTCAATGTTTTTATAGATACACCCAATTGTCCTGCAAAGTGGTTGCTTGAACATTCACTCCCACCAAGAGTCTTGGCAGAAAGATATGAAGACTTACCAAGCGAAAGGGGGGGTTGATGGTGGTCAGTTCTCAAAACAAAATGGACGGTGCTCCAAGTCCATCTTGGGGTTCCTGTCCTTGTTGAGCAATTAGTAAAAGTACACAGTTCAACCCATAACAACCACCGTGGCTTTTCTTCTTTAGAAATTACTTGGAATGCCATGAAAGTTGAAAATCCCCCTGTGAATGGGAGAGTCACTTATGATTGTTGGACGAATAAAGGCCATCTCCCTCCCAGCTATTAATAAAGCTATTATAGCAATATGGCTAGTTGCCCGCTGTCATTATCCTTGAACTTGAAGTCCTAACGGTATCCATTATTTCCAGTGAGTACCAAAGAAGATCATGCAGTTGTGTTCTCATTTCTGCCCTTGAGCATTGTCAGAGAATGGGGGGATTAGTAAAGCCCCGTGTCTTACCTGGTGATCATGTTTTGAACTTGAAGGGGACAGCTCAGAACTTCCTGTGCCAATGACCCAAGATGTAAAATGTCTCTCCAGTGCACAAAGGTAAGCGACCAGATTTAAAAGTCAGAGGACAGTAACTGAGAAAGAAAAACTCTCCACTTAACGATAGCAGAATATTGGCATCGGGAAGCTACTTAGTAGCTGAGCCTTCTTTCGTGGTGACGAACGCATTTCCAGGAGTAGTGAGAAAAGCCCCACGTGCCTCCCCTTGGACCTTGGACCTGGACTATTATAAGGACAACTCCATCGTTATTGCAGTAACGAAGGCACCGGAAGCTCGGGTGCCTCCCAGCCATTCAGCAAACACTCTTGGTTTGACACAAATTCCTCTCCCATCCGGCTCCGGCTCCATCATCAGCACCCTTGGCCAGCGTCTCTTAGTGCCTTCCTGGTAGCCACTTTGGTCTCTCCGATTCAGTTCCAGCAGCCGGAGTGATTCTTGGCAAAGGTGTGACTTCCGAATTGAGTTTATGATCTGAAGTCCTGAACCAGGTGCACGGGCCCTCGGTGACTTCCTGTCTGTCTGTCCTCCAGCCTGGGCTCTAAGCGCCCTTACGGAGAGCCTTCAGTCGCTGCTGAGAACACAGCAAACACATGGCACTGGCCTGCGACACCTCTTCCTCCAGACGTCCTTTAGCTAGTTCCTGCTCGACCTCCAGGGAGAGGTTGCAGGCACTTAGAGAGCTTTCCCTCAACCTCTAAATGTCACTCAAGTGTGCCCTTATCACCTCAGCATTCATCACAGGTTTTGTTGGGTAGATGACCGAGACATGGATAGGTGGGTATTAATGCCATGAGTCCTCCATTAGACTGCAGGCTCCAGAAATGAGGGAAGGTGTCTTTTTGTGCATCCCTTTGTTCCCAATATTCATGGACGTGCCTGATGCACAATAAAGATTCTTAATAAATATTTTCAAGTGAATGAATGAGTGAAGGTTCAGACAGACTTCCCCAGCTGCATGCTAGGCCGGCCCCGGTCTGAGCAGGGGGCCACACCATCCAGGGTCACACTGCAGCACCTATGCACAGGGACAGGGCTTCTTTTCTCCGTGAACGACAAGGGGGACCTATGGAAGACAGACTTTCTGCTCTCAGGGATCTGACTGTTTTGAAATTCCTGTTCAATGTCAAGGCCATTGTTGGAGGAGTATCCAGAAATATCCCAAGATCCATATAAAATGTATGAGCTTTATTTATGTTCAGAACACCTAATAGTCTACCCAACATTGTTCACTTCTCTGGGTCATCATCTTATTAGCACACTTGGAAAAGATGTCCCCTTCTCTGTCTCCTGTGTGGCACTCAAGAGACAAGCGTGCTGGGTCTCCCCTGAGGGTACTCCACAGCGCCCACAGTCTTGAATGCAGACCCCGTGAGGCTCAGCACCTGAGCAAGAATGATTTGCATTCCGATCGGACCGTCGGGCGCTGGTTCAGAGCGAGTGCGGCCCACAGAGGAGGGTGGGGCAAGATGTCACAAAATGGGGGCGAGCTGAGGATCAGTGTGTAGGGATCACGTCATGTCCCATAAACCAACACCGACGGGTAATAGCTGTGTGTCTGAATTCAGGCCCCCCAGGAGGCGGTCCCTGGCTGGGTCAGCATGGGCTGCTTTAGAGGGTGTATGGTCCCATTCAAAGCAAAACGTTGCCAAGTTCGTCCCATACCACATTAGTAAGTACGCCACCAAAAATGCTCCTGAGTGCCAATAGGTTTGGGGACTGCTTGGCGATGGCAGTGTTTGTAACATGCATTGTGATTTCCAAGATGGAACTGTATGACACTGTGTCCCCAACTCATTTGGCCACGGGTTCCTTTTTCTGCAAGGCACGTCCAGTAACAAATGCGCTCTGTCTTTCTCTCTCTTCCCCCCGCCCCTTCTTTGGAAATGCTGATTTGAAGGCCTGATAGAGAGTCACCCAACTGGGTGAGTCCCTGCAAATGTTTTTAGGTATATGGTGACAGTCACTATTCTAATATAGATTGTTCTTCTTTAGAAGCAGAAAAAATAACCCAGGCCACGAGCCCTGAGGCCTTCATATCCAGCTGATTAGCTCCTTGAACGGGTCCCACCAGGTCTCCGGAGAGAAGCGACAACAATGTAGATTATAATTCAGAAGCAGTACATAATGAAACTGCAAAGGGGCAGTCTTGTTTGGTGGAGGGTGAAGAGGTTAATATTATTGCTAAAACCTCATTAGCCGGATAAAGGATACTTTCAGTGTTTGACAGAAACCGAAAACAGACCTGGCCCTTCCACTGATTAGGCTAACTTTGGCTGTGGCTGCATGAGCTCTCTAGTGACCTATTAA
Source organism: Lyroderma lyra (assembly GCA_004026885.1). Lineage (NCBI taxonomy): Eukaryota > Metazoa > Chordata > Mammalia > Chiroptera > Megadermatidae > Lyroderma > Lyroderma lyra. Next base: position 60,601 of record PVJL010000399.1, on the reverse strand, counting down.
GGGCTATTGTGCTTTCAAAGATGTTAAATCCGGGGGGGAAGGACTGAAGCAGTAGGCTGTGATCTTGAAAGCATTTCTGTGAATCAGCAAACCAGATCCAAGCAGGGATGCATACTCTCGAGATATGATTCACATGGGAGACTGGTGCACACACGTAGACACTCGGGGACGACGTGTCTATGCGTACACAGAGGTGCTCATTGTTGGCTGCTTAGTAGATGGGAAGAAATTAAGTGAGTAAAATTTCAGAGGAGGAAAATGAGAGCATGACGCCGCAGTTTCTCTATTTCTGTTTAGGTATCTTCCGACCCTCCATTTTATAATTGCACCCCAAAGCATGAGCTCATCACAAAAACACGAAAAAGCCGAACTCCTAAAGATTGCCGCCGAGGTTTGTATGCTGGCCAGAAAGCGGCTGTGGGTGCGCGGGTGTTACTACGTATGACGACAAGAGCAGGTCGGGCGGCAGGTATGACGACAACAGCGGGGTCGGGCGGCGGGAGAGAGGACCGGAAACACCGGAAGGGTGTGGGTGAGTGCGCAGGTGCAAGAAGAGACGGCCGGGAGGCGTGAGGGAAGGAACAGGGCCATTCCCAGGGGGGAAAGCTGGTTCCACAAGCCTTAAAGGGCTTTTCCACGTCCTTCTGTGTCCCGCCCTGTTGTTGTCAAGGTCAAATCAGGTGATAGGGCGTAAACGACAATACAAATGTAAGCGACGCGTGGTACAAATGCCCTCCCACAGCCCTTGATGACAAAAAGCCTTTGCGTCCTTTGAGGCCTCTTTCTATCCCCTGGCTTTCAAACTTTGGTGTGTGTCACCTGCACGGCCTGTTAAAACACCGTCTGGGACGACGGGGAGAACGTGCATCTTTAGCAAGTTCCCAGGTGAGGCTGCGGCTGTTGTTTGGGACCACGTGTTGAGAACCACTAGTTTGGACATCACTCCTGCTTCGTGCCCCTGACTCGTGGCACTTCTTTGCTCTGTCTTGATCATAGTCGGTAGCTTCATCTCCCTCCCCACAAAGACTGGCCGGTTCCGTGACAGCAGGAGCCACCGTTCCCTCATGCCTGTGTCCCCCAGAGTGCCAAGCACAGCGCATCTTAGTCAGAGGTTATCTAAGAAATGTTTGTGGAATAAAATTCATGAAAATGATCTGACAGCACTGCTTATTACATAAATAATGCATATATGAACCTTTCTAGAGGTTTCTACGATGTGTTTCCTGATGGCACTATCTTAAAACCAAATGAATGCATTTCTAATGACATCCGTTTGAGTAATGCTGAGGACGTAGCGTCGGAGAAACACCTGCTGAATGGCTCCTAAACAGCAACAGGCTGCCTTCTCCTGGTCTTCCTGCTCCTCCGACTCATCGGGACAGCTGTGCAAACCTTCCCAGCACCCAATGGCCAGGAGTTCCGAGTTAGCCACTAATTTGAACACGTGAGCATAATTCTCTGCTCATAGAATATAAAACATTACCAAAGGCAGGCTCATTTAAGATTCACATGAACTCATCCAGAGATACTGTAAACTACTAGCTGCGTACACCTCCCTATTCTCATTACCCCTTCTGATATTAGTACATTTAAGGGGAAAATCCTTTTTGCCTCCAGCATTGTTAGGGAAACACGGGACAGCAGCTGGGGACCAGTCCAGGTGCCATCAGGGGCCTTACGACTCTTTCTCACGGATCAATACCAATCCCAGCCGCTGGGTGGCAGCAACACTCTACCTACAGCTTTGGTTTTAGCCTCACCAGGAAGGGGGTGGGGAATCCTTTGTTTACTCTGGAACCGGACTTCTCACCTGCCCTTGGACTCAAACTCTCCTCCGACCAATACTCCAGCCTCAGAGCGAACGTTTTGAAACGCAGACAGCCGGTGAAAAGCTGATCTAGTGCAAATCAGAGAGTGGGCTCTCTCTCACCAAAAGAGCGGCTTTGGGGGGGTGGGGGGGACACCAAACACTACACAGTTTGTCCAGCAATTTCTAGGTTTAATGAATTCAGACTTAAACCGGTAAACTCAAGTGCAAGTTTTTTATTGGCTCCTGGTGATGTCATACGAGGCTGGGAGAACTGGTTTGCTGCATGTGGGGCTTGTTTATTCCCTGAAACATCTTCTAGAAAAAAAAAAAAATGCCCCGAGGCCTTGCGCCTCCTGCGCAGCCACAGGGCCTCCGGTTGTAACTGGATACTGAGCTTTTCCTAAACAGACTCTGAATAAACAACGCAAACCCCAAAACGTAGAAATGGAAAGTGGGTGTAAGGACAGCCAGCTCCGCAGCAGGGGGGCTTCCCCGTGGCGGCACCTGGACGTCACCTGGGAGTCTTAACGTGCACACACACACACACACACACACACACACACACACACGGGCCGGGCCCCACCCCCGAGGTGAGGACTCACGGCCTGCCAGCAGCCTGGGCCGCTGGAGTTTTGAAAGCTCCCCCAGGTGATTCCAGCCTGTAGCCAAGACTGAGAACCATTGTCAGACGTGCAGCCATTGCTCCTGCGTTAATTAAATGTGCACACCCACTAACGAGGGGCACACCTCGTTTTATGTGCTCCGCTTTATTGTGCTCCAGGGGTGGCATCTTCTTGACACCCTGAAGGCGCGACCCCTCTACCGGCAGAGAGATTCTGGCTCGCTGGACCACAGTCGTCCAGAACCGAACCTGCGTCTCTGAGGTCTGCCTGCACTTTAGATTCTTTATGCCTTGAGCCCATTTAAAGACCCCAAAGGAAGAAAATGTTAGCACGGGGTCAGAGAAATAGGAACCTGGTTGAAGTCAAGCACACAGCCAAGTCGGGGGGTTTCGCCCTCTCTCGAATTGCCACCATTAACGGTTCCCAAAGAATGCCTATTTAGGGGCTTCGTTTCTGAATGCCGCACTTGGATCTGCTGACCTTCAAATGCGTCCAGGTTGTAGAAAGGAAAGCCGTGTGGAACGTCGACTTTTGAGTGACCTGGCAATTCGTTTGCATCAAATCCCTCTAAACCTCTGCACTTGACAGTGAAGCAGTGACTGTTTGCAGCTGCCTAACCTCAGGCGCCGAAGGCTTCCAACCTAATTTAGGTCAAGTCTGTTTACAGGCTAACGCAGGAGCCACCAACGTGGGCGGTGGCCCCGGGTTAGCTTCATGAGACCTCATTTCCACAGCCCCCAAGTGGCCATCCGCCATCTTGGGATGATGGTTGCTTTTTTGAACGCGCCTTACGTCCCAGAATTCTCTCGGACAGTCAGACGAACCTCCTCTCCGGGTGGGCAGACTTGGAGGTGTGTTGTGGGTCTCTGAGGTGTGGTGGGAAAGACCATGGCCTTGGAGCAGAGGACCCGCTGGCTTCCCCACTCCCTCACCTGCTGTGTGATCTTAAGCAGGTTGATCACTGTCTCTGAACTTCACCTTCATGAGAAGGAAATCGCCATTTCAGTAGGGTGACACGGGGATGTGCTGGGAAATGTTTAGCGACCGGGTTCTTTTTGTGGCGAGGCCGGGTACCCTGATTTCTCGTGTTTGCCGATTTCCAGGGTGTAAATGCTCCCACCATGGCTGATTGCAAGATACCAATGTGGCAGCATTGAATGTGGTACTGGGGAGAGAGTTGCAGTATCTGTGACAAACCATCTTGCAGCCCCTACGAAGAATGTAGCAGACACAAAAGATTACACCCGTGACGTCCCTCCCGCGACGGGAACATCGGTGTTGACAGAGGGCTTTGCCATTTCTAATGCGCTTCCCCTTGGCGACCTCGTTAAATCCCCAGGGCACCAGGGTGAGCGGGGCAGGCGGGAGTGAGAAGCCTCAGGCTCAGAGACACTGGAACCAACCGTGGGGCCAAGCAGTAAGTCACCTCCAAAATGGGTACCTTCGGCAGAGATGTCCGCCACCTCCTCCCTGAAGCCTGCCAACCTGGAGCTCTGACACAGCACAAGGGCTGGGATTTCGGTGGCTGCTCAGCTGACCCTAAGATAGGGAGAGGGTCCTAATTACCCAGGCTGCGCTGGTGGAGCCACAGGGTCCTTACAAGGGAAGAGGGAGGCAGCAGAGCAGAACCACAGGGAAATGGAACTCTCTGGAAGGATCGAAGACGTGCGGTGTCGCTGGCTTTGGAGATGGGGGAAGTGCTCACAAGCCAGGCAATGCCGGCGGCTTCTAGAAGCCGCCAAAGGCAGGACAACAGCTTCCTGCCTAGAGCCTCCGAGAAGGGACACGGCCCTCCGGCACCTGCATCTGGGCCCCGGGAGACCGGTGTGGGACTTGGGACCTCCACGACTGTAAGACAGCACGGCCTTAGCGTAAGTGTGACAGCGGGGTGGGAGAGGCGTGCGGGGAGACTGCGGCCAGGCCCACTCTTTCCTCAAGGCCCCGCTCCGCTCCACCACCGGGGCCGCTTTTACCTCGGCCGGGCCAGGCCTCTGCCTTCGCCCCTGAGCTGCCGCGAACCCCAGCTGCCGCCCTTCCCGTGTGGTGGGCGTTCCCGGCATTCCGGGCGGCCTTCTCCCCGACCCCGACGGCAAGGCGAGGGTCTGGCACGTTTGCGTCACTGTCGGCCAGCACCGTTCCCTCCCCGAGCCCAGCCGTAAGGACGAGATGGAGCGCGTGCGCAGAAGCCCACGAATGAAAGCTTAACGCGGGAACACCCACCCCCTACCGCAGCGCCGTCTGGGAGCTGGGGGAAGATCGAGACCGCCTGTCTTCCCCCGCACCCCCAGAACCAGCCTTCGCCCCAGGCCGGCGTGCAGCTGTCACAGCCCCGTTAGTGGCGAGTGGCTCCCGGGAGCCCGGGCCGCCGTGTTGTCTCAGCAAAGCTTGTCGCTGGGCCTCGGCCTTCAGGCCGGTCGCTTCTTCCCGGTGCTCTTGTTTGTCCCACGCGAGGGGCGCCGGCTCTGTGCCCTGCTCACGCTCAAGGCTGTGAGGACACAAAGAGGCACAGCCAGGCCTTGACTACGGTGACGTAGTTAATGCGCCAAGAGCAGATGTGACCACGTGCAAGAGCTGGGGCCGCGGAGGAAAGGTCGCGTTCACATGGGAAGTAAAAGTGACTTGTGTCACTTTCTGTCACGTGAAAGCTGTGGGGTGTTCACAGAATCCCCGAGCCTGTTTCCTCGTGTGTGAGATGTGACAGCTCTCACTTACTGATGACCTCCAGCATGTGCGACCCGTTCCAGCCCCTATACCACTGGCCCTGTTTTCCAGTTCCGGAGCCCGTCAGTGTCAGAACTGGGACCGGCTACAGAATTTGAGACCGGCACCCTTCTGTAGAAATGACTAGACTCCCAAGGTGGCGGCAGCAGAGCATTAACCCAAGCATGGCGCTGTCCTGCGTGCGGCCCCTCGGGGACTACACAGGGGCGCACCCACGAGGCCGGCCCTTGGCAGTCTGCCTCCAGGGCCTTCTATCTTAACATCTGTGCTACGATGGCTCTCTCCTAAGGGTGTTGAGGTTGGAAATGAGCCGACTGCACCCTTCGCAGAGGGGACAGCGTGAACGATGGTCTGGAAGTGGAGGCATGGAGGGGGACAAGGAATGATAAACACTCGTGGCTGTGGCTTTGGCTACTGGAAGGAAGTAGACACGCGCTGGTAGATAGTACTGGCTCCGAAGTGTGGGAAGGCCACCAGAGGCCCCTGTGCTGGTGGTGGGGAGAGCTGGGAGGTTGGGAAGTAGGAGGTGATGGGGACACAGGTCAGGGGGCGCTTCTGGACTAGGGCAGGGCAGACTAGGGCAAGAGCACCCCCTAGAGGAGGCCGGTACAGCAATGCTCTGCGGCTGTGCTCTGGAGATCCAAAGAGCGGGGAGACCTAGGCCGGCGTAGAGGAGACCCAGCCTGACTGGGAGGGGAGACAAGGGATGAACAAATGGCAACAACAGGGGAAAATGTCACAACAGGAGGCTTTTGGAAGCATGGGGATGTGCAGATGGCATTCTCCCACAGGGCGTCAATGAAAGTGTCACACAGTAGGCCACGTTTAAGTAAACGCTATAAAGTGGCTGAGAGACAAGGAACTTTCTGGAGTGATGGAAATAGTCTGTATCTCCTTTGGGATGGTGCTTATCCTGATGTACATGGTTGTCAACACTCATTATTATCGCTTAAAATGGATGCATTCTATTTTATGCAAATGAAACATGAGAGGAGTGACTCTAAGAAGAGTCTATGAGGGTGGCAGCCCTGTCATCCTGTCAGCGCCCTGCCTGGCACTTAGTGGACTCGCAGGAGGCCCCAGATGAACGAGACCTTGCGGGGACAGAGGGGTGAGCGCAGTGCGGCAGCCCCTCCGCGCCCCCTTCTCAATCCTGCCTCTGTGTGGATGCGAGAAGCCCAGGCTGAAGCCAGGCCTCGGGGGGCTCTGGGGAGCCCAGGGCAGTCACTTCCTCGCTCATCTGGACCTGGGCCCTGCGGGTCCGAAGGCAGGCTTGATGGCGGAGCAGCACCAGGGCCCCAGGCCTGTTCCCCACGTCAGCGGCTCCCATGTGCCTTGGGGCTTCTTCCCTGCTACCTCGGCAGGGCTGAGCTCCCTCTCCGGCACCTCCCTGGACCCCACTCTCTTCTGAGCCTCCCCCTCTCTCCTCTGCCTGGGGACTCCGCTGGGGCAGGGCTGGCAGGAGCCCCGAGGGGAGGACTTCCGAAGGCCTCTGCGTGTGTGTTCGGGCGGCCCTGCATGGCTAGACGCCGAAGCAGTGATCCGCCCGTGAAGAGGTCTAAGTGCCCCGGCCCCTGCAAGGTCGATGGCACACAGGCTGCCCGGTTAAATCGGAATTTCCGGTAAATAATGAGTGATTTTTAAACACGTCTCAAATATCGCATGACATAACTTATACTCGAAAGTTATTGTTTATCTGGAATTCCCATGTAACCGGGCGTGCTGCATTTTGATTGGCCAAGTCTGCAAGCCCACTGGGGTGTGATGGGAATGCTGGAAGAGAGGACAGATGTGCCTTTAAGTGGCACTCTGAGCAACACAAGTGTGGCCACGCCCACACAACTCTTCGCGGGGTCACCAGGATCAATGCCCATCGTGGCAGTCATCGTGGGGCTTGTAGGGCAGGAGTCTGAGGTTTCTCCGCTCTGCTTCCAATAATTCTCGTGGGAAGCGGCAGTCGGCGGCGGCCGTGGGGCGGGAACGCCGTGGATCGCCTCCAGGCCCTCCCCAACCCACACCAGGTAGCCAGTGGGAGTAGCCGAGGGTCGTGGGCATGCCTGAGACGCCAGGCACAGGTGCCGCTCCTGCCCCCACCTCACCTGTATTTCCAGCCTTCCCCCACGGGGTCCTTCCCTTGTCAGAACCCCACTGCAGGGCTCGTGGGCACTTAACTCTCTAGGTAGGTGGAGGAGAAGTCAGTGCAAAGTTACCTTCAAACAAACGGCTGGACAGACGGGTGGGTGATGAAACCCCAGGAAGCCACAGCCCCTCCCCTGCCCGGCCGGGTCAGAAGGCAGCCTGCTAGGCCTGGGACCCACTTCCCTGGGACCATGGGGAAGTCACTTACCACACGTCTCTTCTCTTTCCGTATAGCTGGGATACCAGCTGTCCCATCTCACCCTCACAGGGCTGTCCGGAGCCGAGAAGGAGCTTGCAGCTACAAAACAATGGCAGCATTTTGGAACAAGGTTATCTGTGCAAGTGTGTACCTTTATAGAGCTTCACCTGGGCCACAGGTGCTTCTACTTCAAGACATACAATACGTGAATATTCAGACACATACCTCGTTCTGTGATTCCAGGAGCAACTTCCCTATGTCACTGAAAATGTGATTCTGATCACCAAAATGCAATGTGCTGACATTTTACAGGAAAACCTTCCAGGCACAGCTGCTGTCATTAAGGAGCCCTCTGAACTGGACCTCTGGAGGGCTGACTGACCCACCCACAAACTCCCGTGCTTCAGCTGCATTCTAGAAAGGAGGCCTGCTGTGGCCCTCTCAACCGTCAACTTGATTTGGGATTAGAAGAGCCACAGTCCTTGTAGTAACTGTTCTCCTCTGCCCCTTTAAGAACCCAAGTCCTTTAAATGGCAGACTAGCAGGAAGTGCCGCTAGTCTGGCTTGGTTGTATGTTTCACTTCCTTTCAGAGGTGTTTTCTCCCTAAAGAACCCCCAAGTCCTATTTCTATTTCTTTTAAAGGCATACTCAATGGCCTCCATGTTGGTTTTATGAAGTTTCTTGGGCAGGAAAATATACAAATAATAAGGTTTTTTTCATTTTTTAATAGACTTCCTTTTTTGGAGAGCAGTTTTAGGTTCACAGCAACATTGAGTGGATGATCTGGAGTTTCCCCATGTATGACCCTGGCCGCCACATTCATAGCCTCCCCCGTTATCGCCACGAGTAGTAGTTTTAAATATGCTAAAGATGAAAGTTAAAGCTGGGTATAATGCTGTGGGTATAAAAGATATACATATATGTATATGGGGATACATTTGTTTGCATAAGCATCAAAGGGGTTCAGAACAGGCCTCCCCAAGATGTGTCACTTAGGGATGTGAAACATTTTGAGCTGAAGGCAATCAAGACCCTGAGGGCTCACGAGAAACTTTCATCTCTTCCTTAAAGAATTGAAGTTAGGAGCTTTGTCCATAGAAAGAGTTATTGCCATAGGTAACTTTTCATGACCTATCTATAGGGGCAGGGCAAACTTCTAAGTATGGTATTTCCCCAAAATTCCTATGTTGGAATCCTACCCCTTCAATGTGATGGTATTAGGAGAGACGTGAGTCGCACGTGAGGGCAGAGCACTCATCAATGGGATTGGGGCCCCCCTAGGAGAGACCCCCCCCCCAGAGCGCCCTTGCCCTTCCATCATGTGAGGATACAATGGGAAGTCTGTGACTTGGAGGAGGGCCTTCACCCAGCTGTGCCGCCACCCTGATCTCGGGCATCTACCTCCAGAACTGGGAGAAGTCAGTTTCTGTTGTTTGTAAGCCTCCCGATCTGTGGTATCACTGAGCTAAGAGCTCTTCGTGAACACAGCTGGAATACTCACACCGTGTGCGCCACAGGGATACATCAAACAGCGTGACTCAACAAATAATAGTTTCACGCTGGAGGAACCTGGTAGATGACACATTAATCGAGCGATCAAAATTAATAAGGCCAATAATGGAACAAACCAACCTCATGGACCTCTTGATGCAAGACACCGAGAAGGTCCCAGCAACCCTTTTGTAGTATTCCTGTCAAAAAGACAAAGCCCAAATCTAATCATGAGGGAACATCAGTCACAACTAAGTCAAGGAAGATTCTATAAAACAACTGGCTTGTCATCTTAAAAAAATATTGGTGTCATTGAAGACTAAGAGAGGCTGAGGAAGTTCTAAATTAAAAGACACCAATGGGACATAACAACTAAATGCAATGTGTGATCCTGAATTGGAACCTAGATCAGACAAAAAAAAACTGTTAGGAGGCCATTATTGGGCTGCTAGGCTCCATTTGAGTAAGGTCTGTAGATTAGATAACAGTCGTGTAGTAATGTGGCATTTCCTGGACCTGATGATTGTACTGCTGGAGAGCATCCTTGTCCTTAGTAGATACACACCAAGCATTTTGGGGTAAAAAGGTGTCCTGTCCACAACAAACTCTCAAAGGGTTTAGATGAGATAGAGAATGATAAAGCCAATGTGGCAAAATATTCACGATCAATGAATCTAGGGGGAGGGTAGATAAGAACTCTTCACTGCATTTGTGAGCTTCTCTTTAAGCCACCTCATCGTCGAGAACAATCCAGGGGGCCCACCAGGAAAAGCAGAGACACGCTAACCCTCAAACCACCTGGGCCATTCCAAGGCCTCAGAGGCCACCTACCAGGAACCGAGGGTCAAGGCCAGCTGCATTCTGTGCTACACGAAACCAGATCCAGCCTTCAAGCTGTAAAAGTAAGGCATTTGTGCAGACATAGCCATGGGTACAAAATAGAAAATTCAGACATTACAACACCTCCTCCTGGCCCAATCTAAAACTAGGTCCCTGTCTGTCTATAGATAAAATAACCGATAGAAAGATTTAAGTCCAAATGTATGCTCACTCTTTCTGCCAAGTACTAAAAGTAGTAAAAAAAAAAAATTAAAAAAAAAGGTTTGGGGGGGTGGTGTGAAATATGTTGGGGAAGCCATTTTCATGAATGAGTGAAATTAGGACCTTGGAAGCCAAGCATGCAGGTTCAAATCCGAGAAATGGATGCTCGGATGACAAAAACTAACAAAACACACCGCCATCACCGGCGCCGCCATTGCCACAACTAAACCGGCCATGCTATTGCTTGCTTGGCACTGGGAACAATGTCCCCAGTGTCCCCAAATCATCCCATAGTGGTTCCAATACTCCCTGTCAATGACTGGGTTTCATAAATGACTGAATTTGGCTCCTTCTCACCCTAGTTGTACAATCTTTCTCCTGAAGTGTGGATGATCTGAGCTCTAGCACCTAAAATGACGAAGGGACTATGGGCCCACAGTCCAAAGGGAGGTATTGAGATTTGTTCTCTTGGCTTTGCTGAATACCCTCAGGCAGGTCACTTAACTTCTCTGTGCTGAGTTTCATTCTCTGGGAAATAGTGATACCAATCCCTAGCCCCTCTAATCTGCATAAGGGCGCTTTAAGGATAAAAGGACACAGATGATGAGAAAACGCATTGATAGAGTTCACAAACACCAGATAAACACGAGTTGTGTTACATAAGGACTTACTAAAGCAAAATGTAAGGTGACACCCTTAAGCTGGTCTGTTTTTGTTTTATAACTCTCGTCCAATTTGCTGGTTCCTTGGAGCTGGCGGCCTAAACCCTTTTAGGTAATCTGCTGGTAGAGACTGGGGGGTTTAGGCCATGCAGAGAACACCCGGGGAATGGTGAATTACATTTCCAAAGCAGCGTTATCCAGCGATTTATCCAATGCAGTGACAACGTGCCATCTCTCCCATTCTCTCTCAGAAACCCTGATGGTGACTTGTTTTAGAATGAGACAGCCCACCCATAGATAGATTGGGGTCCACAGACATCCCAGAGGTCTTTGCAGAGAATTCACAGAGTTGTTTTCATTAACCTGCAACCAAGCGGTTAGCCTTCCCTTCAGATGAGTGCGTAGGCAAATCTCTTGGTGTGGGCGGCTATAACAAAATACCATCAACTGAGCAGTTTAAACAACAAGACATTTATTTGCAAAATTGTGGAGGCTGGGAAGTCCAAGGGCAATGTGCCGGCATATCTGATCCCTGGTGAGACCTCCCTTCCTGGTGTGCAGGTGGCCACTTTCATTTAGACAAATGCTCAGTCCATGACAGAAAGGCATTATGGACTGTGATTGTATGGACAGTAGAAATCACACATATTTTTATATGTGAACGTATTATAGATACCTACACTCTGACCACTATTTTGAATTTATGCTGGGTATGAGACCTGCTGTAAGATTGCATGATTTAATGCCTAGAGAAACACATATATTACTACATAACAATGTTTAAAACCCTTTTGATAACTATAATGAAACAGAATTGCTTTCGTTTGTGATCCTGAGTTGTTTTTTTATTTTATGCATTTACATAATTCCAAGAAAGGGTCCATATCTATGTTTAAAAGTTTTAGTGATGGAAAAGTTAGATGGTTGATTGAGGTGAAATAGAACTTGACCATTATCTGGCCTATAGAACCAAGTCTAAAGGCCTCAGGTTACAACTCCAGGGAAGTGTTGTATTCAAATGAGGCAGCTTCTGAGCCAACCCGGCTGAGTTCAAAGCCTGCCTCTGGCCTTCACTGTGTGGTTTTGGGTAAATTATTTAATGTCTCCAGGGTTCCCACGTCCGCAATGGAGCAAAGTAATAGGGCTCTGCTCATAGGATTCCATGAGGATGTAAGGGGATACAGCACAGGAAGCTTGTAGCATACAGTAAAAAAGGTTTACTGCTGTGAAGGCCATTCTTACAGTCATGATTGATGTTAATGTTGTTGTTACTATACAATCTGGCCCCCGCCTGCCTCTCAGCATTACTTCCTGTCACCTTCTCTCATTCTATGCAAACCCCAGCCCACTAAGCCATTCACCACCCCCGGCATAGACTGGAAGGTTCTCTGCCTTCTTATTGTTGCCCTCGCTGTGCTGTGCAGAGGCTGAGCAACCACTTGGAGGGGATGTTGTCGAGGTGAAGTCAAGCCACAGAAGGGAACTGGGTTGAATGAGATCCCCCTTGAAAGTTCCTTTTGGCTCTAAGATTTCCATCAGATCAACAAAATGCACAGGAAATTGTGCAGCACAACCTTCAGCACTCGCGAGCGTGCCCTTTGACTCTGCACCGCTTCCCGTCATCCTCCTCGGGGTTTCAGCACTCCAGCCCAGGGGGCCTTCTCTTCCATCGTTCGAGCCCAACGCAGGGAAGACCTTGCAGCCGAATGGGAGGCAGCTATGGGCTGCAACGGAAGGACGCACGAGGGCTGTCTGGAAAACAATCCAGCCATAAATGCCTCTAGTTTTCGTATGACACGGCTGGATACTTTCCGGATTGGCAGATAGGCCTGGCTATTGGATCTCCAACAAGTTGCTTCAATGCTCTGAGCCTCCGTTTCTTCAGCAGTGAAATGGGGATATTTGTCCCCACTGAAAAGAGTGGAAACGAATCAGATATTATCTACAGATTGTCCACCAAATAGCATTTCCCTCCCTTCGGCTTTCCTGTCCCTGTCACTGAGGGAGCAGAGGGACTCAGGTTGTGTCTTTAAGGGATTTAGATGAACAGATGGAAATTATGGGGGGTCACAGGGGAAACTGGGTTGCAGGCAGGTAGGGGCAGATGGTAGGAGGCTCTGACACGCAGACAAAGGGACCTGGGCTTCAGAAAGCAGACTTGGGAGCTTCTCTGTTGTCACTGTCTCTCTGTTCCTCTTCGGCCTCATCTCCTCCTGGCCAGTGCTCTGCACAAAATGTTAAAAATGATAGGGCTCATTTTCCTGAACTCAGACTTCGGTGGCTGTGTCCCCAGCATTGAAAATAGCTACGGATTAGGCCTGGGCCCACCCTGGGAAGCACAATAAAATACAGCCCGCCCTGACACGGCTTCCTGGTTCCACCGGCACAGTCTCACAGGCGGGCCACCCTCTGATGCCAGCTCTCCTGGCACATTTTTCACAGGACGCTGCGACCCACGAGGTGAGGAAGAGCAGGTGTCAGTGGGCTCTTGACTCGTCTCTCACCGGAGAGCCCTGGCAGCCGGAAGTTCTTTGGCACCCCTAAGCCTGTCTTTTCAACTGGGGTTGAAAGCCCCCACCTTGATGGTGGCTGTGCCCAGCACAAGCCAACCCCTTGTTTACGTGTATAAATGGTAGCTTCCGCGAGGCAGGCATTATCCCCGACATCTGGAACATTAGTACTGAAAGGATTTAATTATCTGGAGCAGAAGGCAAGGTGGCTAGGGTAACGGGCTCAGGGTGGGGCGGAGCTGGATTCGGGCACCTTCCTCACCGAAGCGAGTCAGTTCAGGGCGGCACCATGGCTGCTGACTGAGCCACTGCCATCCTGTGTCCCCGACGCTGGGGGAAGCAAAGCCACACTCTGCCTGCTGATTCTCGGGCCCGGCCTCGGGTCGTGGGAGCGAAGACCTGTGTGGGCCAGTTAGCATGAGTCATAGGGAGTGGCCACCGGCCACGTCGTCACAGCAGTGGTCTCGAAGCCTCAGTTTCCCCAGCAGTAAACCTGTCCTCCCGGAGAGAGGTAGGCAGGAAAGACGAAAACAAATGCAAAGCACCTGTTACAATGCCTGCCTCTTGTAGGGCTCCAGCCACCGGCAGTTTTCTTATTTGCTGAAAACCAGCAAAGGACCTCATTGTCACCAGTACTTTATGAGAGATAGCTAAGAGAAAAACATCTTGAGATTTTAGTTAATGCCAAACACTAAAACATTTTTTATTATTTTCTCAACCTTTTATGCAACCAATAGTCACAGCACAAAGTGTTTGCTGTCCTGCAGCGCCTTAAGCATTTACGTCTCCAAACAGCCCTGTGAGGTGAGTACTGAAATGATCTCAATTTACAAATGAGAAAAGTCAGGCACAGAACAAACCAACATGGCCGGGGCCCCACAACTCTTAAGAATGTTCCTTTAGCTGCATTTCCTGTCGTGGGCCTCACCGGCCCGACGAGCTGGCCAGACAAACGCAGCCCAGCAGGCCTTCCTGTCTCGCCCTTCCACCCTATCTGCCCAAGGTTGCCTGTTATCGAACTCCAAGAAGGCTCTGGGCATTTACTGATGTCCACTCCTCCATCCCCTCGCAGGCAGCGTTCAGCAAGGCCCATCCCTATCTAAGGCCAAGGCCTTGAGAACAAACAACGAGCTGTAATCGCACTCATGGGGGAGGAACGAAGTGATTCTGGACAGCGGCGGGTGAGGGGCGACAGCCCGGGGACCTACAGAAATGGCGTCGGTTCGCCGCAGCAGCCGGCTGAACCTGCCCCCACATGCACCCTGCGTGTTCTTTTCTGAGTTTTCACAATCAAGTGGACTCTCTTCGGGCCAGCCACCTCGGGGAGGCCCAGGGGGACGTGTAACCACAGGTGACATCCTGTGCCTGCGTGGGAAGGCCCAGTGCCCCCACTGGGAGAACAGAATGGCAGCCACCCGCCGCCAGCCGGTCACCTGCCCCTCCCACGACCCCTCTCCCAGGAAGAAGGAAGTCGTGTGGATGAAGAAATGGGGAAGTCATAGCTGCTCCTGCAGTGGCTTCTGGGGGTCTGTGTAGCTGTGGACTCTAATCCCCTGTGAGACAAAGCCTCTGCCATAAACATGGTTAGCAAGGGGTTTCTGGAAACATTTCCTCAGGATGCAGAAAAGGAGGAGTCCGGTGCCCACTGTTTTGTGTCTCCAGACAATCTCAAGTGGGCCTTTTCGGCCCCGCGGGTCTCCTGCCTTCCCGGGCCATTTGCTGGCACGGGGCGTGGTATTCTGCAGCGAGGGGGCCCTTCGGACCGAGGCAGGTGCCATTTTGAAAACTGCTCCTCGCTACCTACATCCTCCACGTTTCCGGGTGGGACTTAGGCGCTAGCTTCGAAAATGTCTTGTGCTGCAAGGGTTTCCTTCCCAGTAGAGAGCTGGATTTTTACGTGCAATCCTCAGAGCTTACAGGTAATGGGATTGCAGTCGTCGGCGGTCGACATGGGCCTCCTCAGCAATCACTTTTATAATTTAGGAAAATAAGGAACATGAAAGTAAAAGAACTTCCGCCTTCTCGGGCAGCAAGTCGGCCGCAGAGCTTGAACTTGACTTATTTTTCTAAGAGGGAGCCGTGGTACTCCCTATAAACTCCACATACATTCACGTCAGACCAGCACATATTCTGGTTATTTGATTTGGGTGCTCACAAAAATTATAGCGATGAAAAAAATATGCATATCACAGGGAAGAAACTTTTTTTTTAAAAAATAGTCATTTTAGGGTGCTTTATCTCCCACCCAAATCACGAAGAAGGTTCCACGGAGGAGACAAAGGGGGCCGGGTGGGGCGCATGCCCTGCGCTGGCCCGAAAGCTGAGTCACAGAATCTCACCCCTGCCGTGGGCGAGGCCCTCCTGGGAGGGACACCGCACCCTCGCTTGGAGATGGCTGCGGCAGACAAAGCCAGGTTCGCAGTAGAGGAATGCCCGTCCTCTAAGTGCCAGTCAGGCCCTTAGTTAGCCGGCCGCAGTCCCCGAGAGCAAGTTTGCGCGGCGGTTGTAGAAATCCATTATGATAAAACAGACAGGAAAGGGGAACGTGCATCACGAAGACCGTGTCGGAGGGTGGGGTTCTGCTCGTTTTCTTTTTCCACCCTCTTTGAGGTTAGAGAGCATCGGTGGACGCGGGGTGGGGGGGATGGGGGATGGGGGTTGGGGGTGGGGGGGCGACCGCCAGGCAGGCCCTGAGACGCCCTGCCCCAGACGGGGGCGAAAGAGTTAAACGGGCCGGAGGGTGACATCACCTCATTTACATAGGAGCGCGCATATAGCTGCGCCCTCCGCGCCCCGCCCGGCACTTCGCGACCGCCGCTGAGCAGACAACACTTCACTTGTCCGCGCTCCGAGCTCCGGTGAGCCCCGGTCCCCTGACTCCCGTCCTCCGGTCGGTCCCCTTCCCACCCGGCGCCCACATCCCGAAAGCCGGTCCCCGTGGCCCTCGTGGGGGACAGGCCGCCTTGGGGAACTGGCGGATGCCAAACCCTTCCAGATGCTGGGAGTCGGGAGGTGGTCATTTCAGGGGCCAACAAAACTGGCGGTGGCCTCTCCCAGGGAAGGTTCTTTTTTCTGCCCCCTCCCCACCCCGAAGGCGTTCTCCGTTCCCCTTTAGGTGGTGCTGAGTCGGGAACAGAAAGCTCCTTTGTTCCACCTCCCACCCACCCAAACCCGGAGCTGCCACGGTGTTCTTGTTCCCTCCAGCCTCGGGTGGCTTCGTGGGCTGTAGCGGTCCAGGTGGAAGGTGTCTGGGCAGCACCGGGCGGTGTTTGGGAAGTCCCCCTTGCGGGGCGCCGTGGGCCGAGGCTGCAGAGAGCAGGGCTCGCGGGCGGGCAGCTTTGTGCGCGCGGGCTGCATTGTTGCGCGGGACTGAGGAGGGCGGGTGGGGCGGTGGTCCGAGCCGCCGCCGCCTTTGTGACAGGAGAGCCGCACGGGCCGCACCTCTGGACGGGGAGAACACCTACGGCAAATGCCAGCCGTGCCACCTTGGCTGCGTTTTAAGAATTTTGACTCGATTTGCTCTCCCTTAGGCTCGAAATGGCTCCACTGTTGGCCACTCTTACTTCTAACCAGATTTTAATGTTGAAACGCCGCAGTGAACCCAACGGCGGCCAGTCTCGTTCCCCTGAGTGCGTGGGCCTCCTGGTGCAAGAGCGGTCTTCCCAGTCTGGTTCCCCCGCCTTTCGAAATACTGCGAGGGGAGAGGGGCCCCGTTTTTTCTGCAGGAAGATCTTGAGCCCTGAATGAAAGCAGAAGGAGGCGGAGGTGGGGTTTCAGGCGGGAGATGCCAGGGGAAAAGCGCATTTCCGAGCCCGGAGACACGAAGCCGAGAGGCTTCGCTCTCACCCCCCCCCACCCCACCCCACCCCACTTTGTATCTGCAGCTCTCTCTGCAACCATGTCTGACAAACCCGATATGGCTGAGATTGAGAAATTCGATAAGTCGAAATTGAAGAAGACAGAAACACAAGAGAAAAATCCACTGCCTTCAAAAGAAAGTAAGCGCCCACCCCCCTTCTTGGGAAAAGGCTGGGAGGGAGTGGCGGGTCGGGAGGGGGATGGGAGGGGCCGGGAGAGATGGGGGGGGCGGTGGGGGGAGGAGCCCACAGTTTTATAATGAATGTGGCCTGTAAAGGTTAATGAAAAATTGTTCTGCAGCCAGCAAACAACGGGGCTTCCATAATTTAATGGTGGAATGTTTAATATACCGTATGAAAGTGCCTATGCTTTTATCTGTGGAAATGTCCTATGATAAACCTTCATGATGGAAATGCCTATTGATCACTTAGAATTTTTGCGGTTCGGAAAGGTTTTAGATGCACGTACTTTATGCTACACTGAATCCACCTAACCAGCTTCCTCCATCTCTTTCCCCCCCCCCCTTTTCGGTCACAGCGATTGAACAGGAGAAGCAAGCAGGCGAATCGTAATGAGGCACGCGCCGCCAATACGCACTGTACATTCCACAAGCATTGCCTTCTTATTTTACTTCTTTTAGCTGTTTAACTTTGTAAGATGCAAAGAGGTTGGATCAAGTTTAAAATGACTGTGCGGCCCCTTTTCACATCAGAACTACTGACGACCCAGGCCGCACCTGCCTCGCCCATCTGCCCGTCTGGCTGGCAGGGAAGGAAAAGAACTTGGATGTTGGTTGAAGGCAGAAGTTGGGTGGGGCGACAGTGAAATCTAGAGTAAAAACCAAGCTGGTCCAAGGGGTCCTGCAGGCTGTCAAATGCAGTTTAATCAGAGTGCCATTTTTTTTTGTTCAAATGATTTTAATTATTGGAATGCACAATTTTTTTAACAAGCAAATAAAAAGTTTTAAAACCTGGTTGGTGTGACTGTTTTGGTGTCGGGAAGGCGCAGCTTATTCGCAGATGAAATCTTTGGCAAAGGCCTGGCCTGTTATCACTGGGGAGTGCTAAGGGACAAACACCTGGTAATTGGGGTGAATTCTCAGAAGACACAGACATGAGTTGCATGCGGGTGTGTAGTACACTAGGGAATTGGAAGCTTATTAAGCTGGTGAAAGTCCTAGTGTGAGCTGGGTGAAAACATACTTGTAGTTCTTTCACGGGCTGAGAAGCTAACAAATTTCTGGTATCTGATCAAGAAAACTGCACAATAGTTCAGGTGTGGAATTGAACTTGGTTATTTAGCCAATTACCAGCGTTGACAAAAGAGAATGTTAAGTCTTGGCTGAAGGAAAAGACATTTTGAACCGCTGCATTAAGAAAGAATTTAAGACATGTTTTTCCTCACCTAATGGCTGGTTAGAATTCAGTATTTCCAACTGCTTTTATAAAACAAGTGCATTTATGATTAATGAGGATTTTTCAATTATTGAATCTTACTTTGAATAAAACTTGGGACATCAAGGAAGGACACTAGCAGAACAAGGATGAAACTAGTGCTGATAAGTCCAGTAGGACTTCAGCGGCTCACCTCCAGGGTTACCTCGAGTCCTTGAGAACTCATACTGTACCTATTTTAAGAGGGAAAAGCCAAGCCCTAGTTTGGGAGCATTTAATGTGCAGAAAGAGGAAAATAAGGCATCCATTTTTATTAAGCACAACTGGCGTTTAAGAATGGGTCAATGCAAATGTACAAGAAGTTAAAACTTTCTCCCCAACCCTCAAGAAAATACACCCTTTTTTGCCAGAGACAGGAGGAGGGCAAATTGTTCATTATTAAACCGGTTGGTTTCATTTCCTTTGCTCAACACTTATTTTGAGAAACGCACAGGAAGCCATTTACCTGTGGTTTAGACAGTCCACCCCACCAGCGGCCAGAAGCCTTTTTCGGCATTGCAAGGGGAGGGCTGTGGACCGGAAGTACCACAGCCCTGAGAAAAGCCGGGAGGCGGGAGTACGGCCTGGGACCCAGGCCCTCCAGCCCCGCATTTTCTTTGCCTGCTTGCAAGGAAGGGTGTGGGCAGAATGAAAACACCCAAGGCACAAAGAGAAACCCGGCCCCGTAGGTTTGCTGGTGCACTCTTCACACGACACAAAGATGAAATTAGATTTTAAGAAATTAGCAAAGTGAGTGTTCCTCAGTTTAAAAATAAATGTGAGCATTAAAATCGTGAAGGGATGATTCACAAAATCAAGGGATGGAAGAGAAGACCTCTTTCCTAGAATGGTAAAGTGTAGCAAAAAAAAAACCAAAAAAACAAAAAAAAAACTCTGGGAATGACTGAATTTGGGCTGCTTGCTCTGTACGATGGACACATTCAAAGGCTTCTGTACACACTACGTGCACTTACCTGCTGCACAGGGCCTCGGGGTTGGGGGTGGGAGACGCTCCCTTTTTTTTTTTTCATTTGATGGGGAAAGAGAATTCTTTTTTCTTCCCAGGAGAGAATCTTCCCAGAAGGGCTGGTGGGTATTCATGAATCAGTCTAGGGGTGTCTACTGCTATCAGGAGCTTGAAGAGGAGGACGGTCTTTTTCACAGGCAGCAACGGGACCTGAGATTGGCTGTAAGTTCGCCATTAGAATGGGGTACCGGTGCCATTGAAGGAGCCCTTGGCCCGGTAGCTTTGACCCTCCCTGCCCCCCAGGAGGAAGCAGGTCAAGGGAGCTTACATTAGGAGCAGAAAGTCACCCAGTCGAGCTTGGGACTTCTGCAAATTTTGAATTAAACCGGCCGGATAAAGCAAAAATAGAGGAAGTAACAAGAAGCATACCAAAGGGTCTTAAGGACAGACTCATTCATTTCTAAATCTCACAGATTCCTCAGCCCAGGCAGCCACTTGTCGGGCTGCCAAAGGACAGCACATTAACCCTTCGCTGCGATGTTCGCGTCTGGCCGAATGACTGTTTCTACCTGCTGACTGCAGCGCTCGAGTTCGCCCCACGAGCTCAAACAAAATCTTTGCTACTCAGTGTGAAACTGTTTCAAGGACTTTTCTCCACTCCCAAGATTTTTACACTATGTTTCTTTCCTGTGCCTTGCACTGTCAACAACGATGTTTTGTATGCCAGACTGTGTACCACTTTGTAATAAACTTTACGTCGTCATTGCCATTACCTTCTAATTTACCTATACTTAAATCTAATTGATGCCACTGAGTATGTTTTTGAGTATTTTTGTTTTTGTTAAATTTCAACAGAGGGGTAAATTTATTACCATATGACAAAAACTTAAAATAAAAATAATGTCATTTCTATACAAAGTGGCTGAAAAATGTTATTAAATGCATAAAATCGTCAAATCTCAACTTTTTATTTGTTGTGGCTTTTTGACCCATTTTGAGAAAAAAACTTGAAGTCAATTCACGCAGTGAAAGGGTTAAAGCTACTTTATGCTCTCAGAACTGCACAGCTCTTGGGCTGTGTGTGCAGGGGTGGGGATTGTGTGTGTAGGTGGGGGAGGGGGAGACACAAGCGAAGTCCTCACAAACTCAGAGCCTCACCCCTGTTCAGGGCCTCTTCCATCCATGATAATCAGGCACCCTGCCCACACCCTGGCAGTTAGATATCGTCTCCTTTAAATGTACCAGGAAGATCTGTTTCCCTAAAAGAAGCATCCAACTCCATAAGACACAAAAATGAACCATTTTCTATTCTTTCTCAAAGTATGGGGCCAATTTCGTGCTTACTAGAAAGAACAGGATGTTTTGGAATCAACAATATGGCCATGACATAAAAATAAAAACTCTCGAGCCTTTCTTAGTTCAAGAATATACATTGAAAGTGTTGTTTCATAATGTTGAAAACCCTTAAGACTTGATTTACCCTAGTAACACCTTCTACTGGCCTAGCTAGAGAGTAAGAAAAATACTCGCCCCCTGCCCAATTTCTCACTTTTAAGAGTGGCTTACACTGCAGTCTAAGAGAATTAAAACACACCAATTGGAAGTTCAGCTATATTTTATTTGCATGTAATGAGAAGGGACTAAATTACAAATGTGAGACATATGCAATGAGGTCAGCTAAGGAGACAATGGGTTGCTAAGACCTGT
This sequence comes from Lyroderma lyra, assembly GCA_004026885.1. Lineage (NCBI taxonomy): Eukaryota > Metazoa > Chordata > Mammalia > Chiroptera > Megadermatidae > Lyroderma > Lyroderma lyra. Next base: position 39,439 of record PVJL010000399.1, on the reverse strand, counting down.
GTTTATCTGGCTTGTTTTTGTCCTTGCATACTTGTGTCTCCTTTTATCTCTCTAGTAACATTGTGGTGCTGATATCATCCGTCCCTGTCCCCTTGGCTGCTGAGTGAGACATTTGCGGGCAGGGTCTGCGTGCTCTATGTTTTTACTCATGTATCCTTCCCCTTGGGTACCTTGAATTCAATAGTGCCTTGAATTCATGGACTCACATTATGGCTTCCGGATACACTCTTCCCCTCTTAATTGATGGAGACTTCATATAACATGCTGATTTGGGGGTACTTTTGAATACACAAATGTCATGCCAGATAGCCCAATTTTAAATACATTCTCACAAACATATTTGTAGAGCTTTGAACGCAGATTTGCCACTGTTCTCAGTTCTGCTGATTTTGAATCCACGCTTACAGCCAATTACGTATCATTGAGCCAGAGCACACTGAGCCAGGGCCATGAGTCGATTCCATCAAGATTTATTGGGGAGTTCCCTGAGGGTGTAGTGGCTTGAGGCTTCGGTGCTGGCGCTGTCAGTGCTGCGGCCTGGGTTCGATTCCCAGTCAGGGAGCTACCCACATACCAAAAAGCAAAAAAAAAAAAAAAAAAAAAAAAAGATTTATTGACTGCCTAGTACATGCCCATTATTTTATTTGCCCCAGTGATACAATCGTCAGTGAGAAGACATGATCCCTGCCTTCATACGTCTTCCCCTGGTTAAAGATGCTCTTTCCATCGGAATCTGAGTGGGAAATGCTAGGAGACTATTCTTTTGCAGTTTTAGGGTGAATACAGAACCTTGGGGCTTTGCATTTTTATATGAATGTTCAGATCTATTCTTTGCATCAGTGTGGACTTTTCCCCAAACACATCTATAATGATTACATCCAAATCCCTCCAAAAGTTCAAGGGCGAGTGAAATGTGATGGAAGCCACCCGATTCTTGGCACCACCATCCACTATTTTATCAGCGTTGAAAGATTGGACATAGTCACTCTTGCCTCTTATCTTTTGATACCCCTTTAGGAGGCACCCCCAAGATGTAGGAATGGACTGAATGGATATTATTTTAAAATCTACCTTTGTCTAGGATTTTACAGATGCTGAATTTCCAGAAAAATATTTGTTATTGCTAAATCCTTACCCATCCTCTATCACACTTCTTTCTCCAATTCGACTGGAAGATTGTTGGGAGCGGGACTGTTCCCTCCGAGAACATAGCAACATGACCACCGTGTGAGGCGATCCGTAGGTATGGCACCTCGCTGACTGATGGCCGGGTGACATTTGTTGGGTAGGATTCCACAGCTCTGAGCTTCAAGAGAGGGGCAAGTTATGTTCATGATCTAGTCGAAGCAGCTGGAGCTATTCCTGTCACATTATTTCCAAACCACAGGAAATTATGCCTTTCCTCATTACCACACAGAGCTGTGTAAGTGGCTGATACCCTTTGGCGACACAAAGAGACTTTGTGATAGTGTCTTCCCAATCTAGAAACAAAGCTATTTCATAAGATTAAATATATATTTATAGTATATATATATATATATATATATATATATATATATAGAGAGAGAGAGAGAGAGAGAGAGAGAGAGAGAGAGAGAGACAGCGACAGCCATCTAGTTATTTCAACCTGAAGTAATGGCTTGTGTAGAGGGTGGAAAGAACCCTATTTTATTTATTCAACAAAACTACACGCCTAGAGGTGCGAATAGGAAGGTGGATTGGCCTGGGCCTGACGGAAGAGGCAGCCTGACTGAGGGACTAGCCTCGCACAGCGTGAGCCATAGATCTCCTGGTCTACACAACAACTATTCACTGAGCTCTGTTTTTGCCAGCTCCTGCGATGGGCTGGGAGAGAAGCTAGAAGCAGATGGTGAAGCCCCCACCCCACCCCCATGCCTGGCTAAGGACTTTGCAAATGACCTTTAGGCAATTAGAAGCTATCAGAAGTAAAATCACTTAAGCCCGCCCGCCCGAGGCAGCCTGTAGACACTTGCTGTTCAGAATGCAGCTCTGGCGGGAAGGGCGAAGAAGAAGCTGTCCATACTTGTCATGGAAAAAGCAGATCAGCAGTGTTACATGAACCTAGTACGACAAGGTAGTAAATTCCTCTTTTACTGCTATTGTCTGAATTTCAATATGACAGGCTGCAACACCTCCATATTGGAAACACCTTGCATGTTCATTTGCCACCAATTTGTATACTGGTGTGGACAGAGGGTTAACATACTTAAAATGGGTAAAATTTCCTTTCTTTGCAGGATCTCTGAGGATGGCTAGTGCCTTACACTAGGGTTTTCACATTAAAAGCTGGTCTTCTCGAGGCTGCCCTTACAAACTACCATAAACGCGCTGGCGCCAAACAACAGAAATGCATCCTCCCGCAGCTCCAGCGGCCAGAAGTCCGGCATCAGCGGTGGGCGGGCCACACCCGCTCCGAAGGCTCTGCGGCAGGAGCCTTCCTGCCTCGTCCAGCTTCCTGTGGCTCCTGGCATTCCTTGGCTTGTGGCTGCGTAACTCTGGTCAGCCTCGTCTCACTGGGCTCCATTCACGGTGTCAGTAGGTTGACCAGACGTCCCGTTTGAAAGGGGGCAGCACCGTTGTTTTCTGTCTCGTTTAAAATGGGACATCTGGTCAGCCTATCTAATGTCCATCTTCATCTTCATGTGGCCTTTTCTGTCTCTGTGTCCTCTCCTCTTTCTCTTCTACGGACACTTGTCATCAGATTTAGGGCCCCATTGGGTAATTCAGGATGACCTCATCTCAAGATTCTTAATTATATCTGCAAAAACTGCTTTTCTAGGTAAGTTAACATTCCCAAGTTCCACGCATTTGATGTGGGTAGAGCTCGTGGGGACCACTGTTCAACACACTAGGAATGGTGACCAACAGGTCTTCTAGAAGACGCACTGATTATTCCACAATGGTTGAGATGGTGAACTGGTCATCAGTGCTGTGGGTAGGGACATTGTACTGGACAATTGGGTTTGTGGGAGGAGAGAGGATTGCAGTTTTTTTGTATTAATCAGAAAGTTTCTCCATGATACAACGATTAACATGGAAAAATTATAGGAGCCATGAGCGAGTGGAGACAGAGGGGCCTGGAATGAAAGGAACATCAAAGGTTTGGGATCGGTTATATGTCCACTGTGGTTACAGAAGAAAATTGTGCTGGTACGGTAATTTAAAATGTCTTCAAGGCGAGTGGAAGGTACCATCTGGGAATATGAGCATATATGGTATGACAATTAAGTTCGTGAACTTAATTGTCAGATTTTGGGGATGACGACAGCTCTGATGGCCATTCCAGAAACAGAGTTCCAAAATTGCTTTGAAGGGGCACGAGGTGCTGGCATCGGTGCACAGCTTCCCAAGGGGAGTCCTTTGAAGGGGACTGTAGTGATAGTCAGCTGTGAGGTATTCAGCCCTTTTTCTAGGATGAGTTCGCAAACTTAATTGTCTGACTTTGCATATACTATTGTAAGTAGTTGGAGATGCCAGTCTGGAAAATTAAAAAGAAAACAAAGTAAAAGAGAATATAACCTGGATTATCTGAAGAAAGGATTATAATACACAACCTGAACTTGTCATTTCAGAAATTATGAACTTGAGTGAGGCAGAGGAGAGAGCACCACGAGTTTATATAGCCGAGCATAAATTCTCGAAGCCATACACGTACGCCGGAAGGTTCCTCTAAGATTTCACTAACTGTCTGTAAAAGCCCGCGTTTTAACAGAGATGTCTGGATATACACATGCACCAGACACAAACATAGTGGCTACAAAATTTTGACTCTTCATCCAATCAGGGCTGCTTTTCTGAAGGAGGTCAGAAAGTTTCCCAGCAGGAGAGAAAATACCAGAAAGTAAATCTATTTAGGTTCCTCAGCCCAAGTTTCAAAGAATTCATTCCTCAGATTAGAAAGAGGTGAAGTCAATCGCTCCCAAGTCAGACTGGCTGCCCAGGAAGGCTACTCCACACTCGTGACCAGATTCCTTTGAAACAGCTGTGATTTATTTTCTCTCATCCTCTGCCGGAAGCTGACACCCACGTACGCTGACGTCTGTGTGTGTTCAGAATGTCTTCGGCATTTGGCTTGACAGATGTGACTTGGGCCCTCAACGTCACTCTTTGTACCAATTAAGGCTTTATTAGGGTGTGAAGGTAGTTAGGGCTGTAGGTCACAGGGGCCAAGTGAATAAACCCAGGAGGGCCGTGGGCTTAGCAGAGGAAAGAAGGTGGAGGGAGTTGGCTCCAAATCAGACCGCTGGCTGCCATTCTGACCTTTACTCCCTGACCCCAGTGCCACCTTGCTGGGGCCACACCCTGGAGTGTGGTTTTCAAACCACAGGCCATGTCCCGGTCGAGTTTCAGGAAATCGATTTAATTGATTCTTGCCAGAATTAAAAGAAAACAAACAAACAAACCAAAAAGAAAAGAAAAAAACCCCAACAAGCCAAAACAAATCACTAAAGAGAAACAGAATGGGAGTGACCAGACTCGTCTGCGTGGTAAGACTAAGTCTTGTTTAATCAAACTTCTGTCTCAGTTACTCTGTGGGAGTGTGCGAGTGTGTTTACTGGCCTGTGCTGTAAAATGTTTTTCTCAGTGTGAGTCAGAGTCACATTTATCAAGACGTCCATCCCCCACCTCCTGCCCCCTCCCCACCTCATTTCCTCTCTTTCCTCAGTCTGGCTTCCACGCCTAATCAACCACTTCACGTGGCCTTGAGCCCGCCTCACCTCCTGCCCTGCCGTAGTCACCCAGCATGCCCTAGTCCTGTGTCCCCTCCGGGAGCTTATGTTTCTGTCCCTTCACCCAGGCTCCCAAGGGCTGACAGACAGAACGACACACCTGTCACCACTAGACTTGTCACCTATTCCTTCACAGCTCCCTGTTAGCTGTGCAACCTTGCGTACACTTCACCCCATCTCTGAGCTTCACTTTGCTCCTCTGCAAAGTGGGGGAGGGTATGGCCCTAACACGTGGACTCGCTGTGAGGGTAGAACGAATTCTGTGCACCTGGTACATTCTAGGTGCTCAATAGATGGTTGCTTTTATGAGAAGATTCTCTTACATAACCACAGAACAATGATCAAATTCAGGAAATTCGACATCAGTACAATGCTCCTATTATCTAATAGAACGTCCATATGTAAATTTTTGCCAGTTTTCCCCTTAATGTGTTTTAGCACAGCTTTCATTCCTCACCAGGGATCTGCTCCGGGAGCACACGTTGCATTTAGCTGTCATGTCTCTTTAATCCGAAACAATCCCTGCCTGTTCTTTGTCTTTCAAGACATGCACATGTTTGAAGAATACAGACCAGCTGCTTTGTAGAAATTTCTCTCCATTTGGGTCTGCCTGACGGTTTTTCATGATTAGAATCGGGTAATTTGGGGTGTGACTATCCGGACAGGGACACTGTGCCTCACCTAGGAGGGAGGTACACCATGTCAGTGTGTCCCCTGCGTTGATGGTGACTTGGGTGTGCCTTCGCGTGGTTGCGCGGGATGTTTGCACTCCTGCCCTTTGTAATGAGTCAGTGACCCGGGGAGGTGGTTTGCGACCCAAGTCACCTGTTCCTCATCACACTTTCACCAAATGGTTTTGGCATTTACGGATCATTCTTGGTGCATCAGTTATTGCTATGATGTGAGCAAAAAGGTGAACTTGTAACTCTGTCATTCCTTCCAATGTGACTTAGTTTTGTGTGTCCCCCTTACGTGTATGTCCAATGAGTGCAGTTTAATTTATATGCGAAGAGTATTCACAAGAAAAGCAGCTTATATGTGTCGGCCCGTGGGCGTGTTCTGCTAGACTGGGCTCCCCCTTACAGATTGTCCAGAAGAATACAGCTGTCCCTGTGTCCATCACATGCCCTTTCCGTTCACATTGCAGCTTTAACGTTAGTTTTGATCAACTACCGACATTCATGAGAAATTGCTTGTTTGTAGCCCGCGTGGCTACAGCAAAGGCTGAAGTGTTGAGGGATGGTAGGGGCAGGTCCTCTTCGGGTTCCTGCTGGACAACAGATGTTTGCATTATGAAGGAAAAGCAGACACAACCGGGAGAGCAGGGCGAGGCCGAGCCCATGGGCACTGCCGCCTCTGGGACTGGACCCCACGAAGAAGGCTCTTTCTCTGAGAACCGAAAGTGGCGAGTCTGACTCGGGCCAGGTGCCTGCGTTTCTACAGGCCTTAAACAAACATCACCTGCTCCGCTGGGCAAACACACCTTCCCCACACCAGCGCCAGAGGAATAGGGGGTAGAGGGCTTCAAGGATGTCTGGCTCTCTTCCATTTTCTACCTGGAAAAAATGTCTGCATCCAACTACGGTTTGCTTACAGCCATTGTGCCCTGTCCTACCTAAGGCGGGAGGCCAGCGGGCGGCTGCATGCCTGAGCGATGACTCACCCAGGGTCTCATGGAAACCGGGACAGTCCATCATTCCAATGGGGGCACATCCTTAAAAGAGAAAGAGTCCCTGTATGTAATCGTAAATAGTAAATGTTTCCTCCTTTTTTGGGGGGCGGTGGTGGTAGACCTTTTAAAAGTGTTTTAAATTATTAAAAAATTTTGAACACAATACATTTGTATGGTTCAAATATTAAAAGAGTAGGAGAAGCATATCCCCATTCAACTAATCTCCCCTGTGCCCCTTGGGTGACACTTTCATTTGTTTCTTGTTTAGCTTCCATTATAGATGCCCAAGCAAATAAATATTTTTATCTCCCTTCTCCTCACGCAACTGGTGTTTAAATCATCTTTCTAATATAGTATTCTTAAACTTTAACAATTGTTATAAGAATAATATGGATCCGTTTGTTTCAAATAAATCAAACATTGTGGAATTGAATGAATGAAAAAGGAGAAGGTCCCTTAACCTCCAACCCTGGTTCCAGAGGTAGCTTCTACTATTAACAGTTTTATGTGAGCCTTTCCAGATGTTTCCTAACAGTGGTATTAGTGGCAAGAGCCACTTGTTAAATTTGCCTGCAATTCGAGAGCTGGCTATTAAACCCAGCCACTGCTAAAATTAAATGACACAAATTTACAATGAAATAAATTCTATTGAAGGTAAAGGTGATAAATATTTATAACTCATCACTGCTCAGTTCTTTTACCATAATCTATGCTCTTGGGGTTAACTGCATCTGGGGTACGTGTCCGTACGGGGGAAAGACTACAAAATGATGGCTACCGGTCTTCTCAGCTCCTCTTGAGGACTTTACACCTCTACTGCTGTAGAATGTAAAAGCGAGCCTATCAAAATGAGTTAAAAATATGAGTCAAGGGGTGAAGATGCAACTAAAACAATAATGCACTTACTCTGAAGTGTAAAGAAAGTCAGCATTACAATCCCTGGCCTGGCTTAGTTAGGGGAAAATGCCTAACTCTCATGGACATACTCCTTTCCTTCCCCTTTTTTAATACAACTGGCCAAGTAGGCAGGGCCTGTCCTCCACCATCCTGCAAGCCTCGTCTCTCATCCACCTGTCACTTTTTTGGTTGTCACTCCAGAGTCTCCCTTTGTCCAGATTTTTCCTGCTTCTCTTCACTCTCATCTTTTTCTCTGGCTTTACATTTTCTACATGACCTTTAAGTACTGGTTTGTCCATGGACTTAACATGGACCCTACACCCTTCCTCATCTGGACTCTTCCTTTCCCCGAGGCTTTAGTTGGTGACTCTGTGACTGCCTTGGACACCATCTCCTGGCTCTCTCAGGCTCTGTATGGCTGGACATCTCCACATGATCGTTGCCCGAAGTCATCCTGTCTATGAAACTTGCCCTCCCAATTTTTCAATGGCATCACATTCATTCAAGTCATGTGGGAAGTCAACTGCATTTTGTTTCTCATCGCTTGCATCCATTATTCACCACCACCGAGATCTAATCCAAATGCTCTGCTCTACGAACCTCCAGTTCTGCCTTCCGGACATGACCCGTTTTCATTCCAGTCACCTTTCAAGGCCCAAGGCATTGCACATCCTCCAAGAAGTCTCCCTGGAGCCTCACTCAGATTCATTTTGCCCTCCCACACCCCAACCACACCCCATTAGGACTTTCTAGGAAGACCTAGAATAGTCTGTATCTTACTGGCATGCCATAATTTACTAGGCCTCCCTCTGTTATCCTCACTAGATTGGAGGCTCCTGGGCAGAGCGGGACAGAACAGACCCTAGCATGGAGCTCTGGAGTATGTGCTGGAGAAATGTTAGCAGAATTATTTTCTGTAGAATTTATGTGCTCCAGGCAGAAAACTTGCCAATGAAAGGTGTAGGACAGAGCAAGTTTTCTCCGCTTCTGGTCACAAATTCATGTGTCTGCAGGCACCCAGCAGGTCACATAAATATGTAGAGGGGCCAAACTTTAGCGAGAGGGGAAGCAGCCCCTTCTCAGGCCCAGCCAGTTATCGTAAGGAAACATGGACCCAGCGTTGGCGAATCTTTGAATTTTTTAAGAGAAGGCAGAAATAGGGATTTTTCAATGTGCAACCTCCCAAGTTTTATTTATTGGCAACTAGTTAGACAACATTTTAACCTTTTGATTGCAAAAGAAAAAAGAAAAATATGTAATTTCATGCATTATTACAAGGCAAACGTCCAACTCTTGTAACCATCATCCTGGTCAAGAGATAGAACTTTGCCATTTACTCTAGGAACCCTGCTTGGGCCCCATTCCAGTCTCAACACCCTCAAATTAACCACTCCCCTACTTTTTTACTAATAATTTGCTTTCATTTCCTTACTGTTTTATCACCTAGCTGTGCATCCCTAAGTTCTGTGTTCGTATTAAACCCACATTTAGTCTTAAATTCATGTGTTCTTTTCCATCAACGGCTTCTCCCTCCAGCCCTTCTTTTCCTCACAAAGTTTCTGTCGAAGTACATGGGATGTCGGCTTGTGAAGTTTCCCAGGGTCTGAATTTTGCTGCTGTTTCCTGAATGGTGTGGTTCAACATGGGATCAGCATTTCTACCTTTTGGCCACTAGATCCACAACTCACGTTCATAAACGAGAACGTTGCTTTAAACTGTCAATATCATTTGTTGGCAGCTCATCTCTACAACTATCTACCTTGCTCTGTCTACTTTGTTTCCCTATCCACTTATTGTACCCTTACTATAAATAGTAAGTAAACTTCTCAGTCATTTGGCACGTTTAGAGGATGGAGATGTTTCCCACCTGACAGAACATGCGTAGTGATTACATGGCTGACCGTAACCATTTAGTGCAGTGGCTCCTTTGATCCTGGACCTTGCACCACACAGGGGTGCGTCCAAGGGAGAAAAGCAGGCATCACCCCGGAGACTGATGTGTTTTCTTTTTAGCCCAATGGCCCTTCAGGAGGGACTTAGCCAAGACCCCAGCCTTTCCCTCACCAGATGACAGGGTTTCCTCCAGCCATGGCATAGATCAGTCTAGAACAGAACTCTAGCACCATCTCCCACACGTGAGAGTAACTCTAACTGTAGGTGCCCAAAGTCAGAAAGTTCCAAAGGAAAGAGGTGGGAGGGTTGGAGGTGCGGTGTGAATCCAGCAGAAGAGAAACGGAGCTTGTTGGGTAGATGCACTCATGCAGGGGGGTCTATGGCACCCTCACAGGGGAAAGGTGACAGGATTTGAGGACGCAGTTGGGATAGCAAAGCTCTGGTGAAAAATCTACTAAGACATCTATGAAATGCCCTGAAGGAACACATGAGAAAATAGAGAACAACAACGACAACAAAACGAGGGCAACAACTAGAAACAATAGAACCAAGACGTCAACCCCACTGTTGTAGACCAGGAAACATTTTCCCAATCCACGAAGGGGCCTGGTGAGCAAAGCGAAAGTTGTGTGTCCGTGGTACATCTATCTGTATGGAGTTCATTAGAATTTCTTAGAGGCTTCAACTGAAAGCTTATCTACAGTGTTAGATTGCTGCCCAAGTAAACTCTGTTTGTTACAAGTCAAAGATTGAGAACTCACATGTCTAAAGCAGAACGGCTGTTGATTAGTAAGTTGACCTGCACAGCTACTGTCCTGGGGGGAGTTTCCTCCTGTTGGTGGACATCCTGTCATCTGTCGCATGGCAGGAGGTGACTGACAGCATCAGCAGGCGGGCACTTTATCTGGCCTGACCCTTTCTCCTTCTCCCTTCCACCCTCTTCACTTCTTCTTTTTGTCTTGACCCTTTCATTTCTTATTCTAGCTGAAGTTCATTGTTAATCAGACAGTGGAGTGCCTGCTTTTTACCTAGATGGCTGGGTAGAATTTTCCTGAGCGCGTACACAGTTCAGCGGCTGACAGTAATTGACGTTCATAAGACTGTCTCTGATGGATTACTGAATTTCCAAAGGAGTTTTCTCTGAATGAAATTTTGCCTGGTTACCATGCGTTGGGTATTAAAAGCTAACATCCTGGGTGAGAAGAGTCATACATCTCTTCCTTAGAGAATAATTCAAAATTATGTATTGAGATACAGGTACTCCTCCCTCCAGGGTCAGGGGGTTAATCCCTGCCCCCCCCAACTCCTTACACACACTCGACAGGGGCTAGATTTAGTGCCTCACTTCCAAGGAATAGAGTGTGGACAGGAAAGGGAAAACCAGTAATATTATAATGGAAAAACCTGGCAGACAGTGCCTTCACTGAGAGGTGAAGGGTGGCATCACCACTGATGTCATGTAGGTATCAGGTACCCCCCTTATGTTGTGATGAGAAGGGCACTGCACCTCTTACCGATAGTAATAATAATAACAACAACCCAGGTCTAATGAGAAAAACCTCAGACAAATTCAAATTGAGGGACGTTCTACAAATTCCTGATCAGCATTACTGAAAGTTGTCAAGGTCATGAAAAAGTATGGAAAGGTGAAGAGACTGTCACAGCCCAGAGCAGACTAAGGAGACATAATGACTAATTGCAATGTGGTATTCTGGATTGAATTCTGGGACAGAAAGAGGACATTTCATGGAAAACCTGGTGACATTGGAATAAAGTCTTGAGTTTGGTAGCAACGTACCACTGTTAGTGTCTTAGTTGTGACAAAGGTACTGTACTGACGTAAGATGCTAACAATGGGGGAGACTGGGCAAGGGATAAAAGGGAATTTTGTCCCATTTTTGCAATTTTTTAATAAATTCTAAATTATTCCAATATAACATTTATTTGAATAAATTTTCAAAATCCCCAACAGGTAATGTCTTTTCATTGGATACCAAATATTCAACATAGATTTGTTTTAATAATTCAGTGCTCACGATTTTCTGTTATTGCACAGCGATGAACATAACGAAGACCTGACTTCCATTTGTAATAGTGTATGGCTGGTTGTTTAGTGTGTGAAGCAGTTAAAATCAAGACTATAAATTTGATGTGGCTTTGTTAATCGGTTGGTTTCATCATAATCTCAGCCCTAGCTTTATCTAGACCAGTGGTTCTCAACCTTCCTCATGCCATGACCCTTTAATACAGTTCCTCATGTTGTGGTGACCCCCATAAAGTTATTGTCGTTGCTACTTCATCACTGTCATGTTGCTACTGTTATGAATCATCACGTAAATATCTGATGTGTTTTCCGATGGTCTTAGGCGACCCCTGTGAGAGGGTCATTTGATCCCCAAAGGGGTCGCGACTCACAGGTTGAGAACCGCTGATCTAGAGAGATGTCGTGCAAACATACAGTTGTGGGTAAATACACACTGTGGTTCCCTCTGCTCCCCCCACCCCCTGAAAATAACTGAAAGTGCAGGTGAGCCAGCAGGGCTATCTTTCCATATGGAGACCTGCTTGATTGTAATTAAAACTTTCATTTGACTATTAAAATTAAAGAGCAGCTATAAATTAAGGTAGCAATATTCAAACCTCTGGGGGCAAGTCTGAAGATGGTCTCTGTAATTAGAGAGCTGAAAACCATAAGGAACACTCATTTCGTCAGGAAGCTGGTATTTTGTAAATCACAGCTCTTCTCCGGCTGAGGACACAGCGTGATTCTTGCCTAGAGGGATGGCCTGAACTGTTTTTCCCCTTAGGAACTACCTACACTCCGAGTTAGAAGACTGATTTCTTATCCTGATCAGATGTGTGAGAGGATCTGGGTGGTCTTGGCTGTGACCTTTCTAGATGAGACTTTCCATAGCTCTATACTTAGATGTTGGGTTAGTAACCTTACTTGACTCTTCCAGTTAAAAAAACTTGGAGGTTTTATTGTAATAATGAAAATAACCCCACTAATACAAGCTCTCCTTAAAAACTGAAGGTGTTAGTTATAGGTGGTAGGTTTGGTTAGTAGGAGTTTAGATATTCTTCTTTGCACTTGTCTATATTTTCCATGTGTGTGTGTGTGTGTGTGTGTGTGCAGTCATCTAAATAGAAAAGCTGTATTTGAAAACACATATACTGAAAGACTATTCGTGAAGACTTAAGGAGTTATACAAAGGTATTGCACTCAGGTGGGCTTTAATCCTACATTTAATGAGAATTTCGTCAGGATGATCTAAAAGTTGAACTTGGCCTTTAGTCCATTCCCTGACTGTCTTTTTCCACTTGCCAGGCTTAATATTTGTATTTTCTCTTTGTAGATCTTATACCTCAGGTTTTATCTTTTTTCCCCATTGGATTAAAACAAACAATGAGCTTTAAAAAGAACATTCCTTCTGGTAGGTATTGCCAAAGCGCTTGTATTGACTTTGAGCTGAATTCTTGCTAGACCGCCCAAGTGGATAGCCCGGGTTTTTTCTCAGCCACCCACGTGACACTGTAGTGAGTACAATGGCACAGCCACGGTATAGCCGAGCCAATTTCTGATGGCCCTCCTGGACAACCAACACGCAACCATGGAACATTTTTCTATGCGGTTCTAGAAAAGGAATCCATCCTTCCCCTCCCTTTCTTCCTTCCTTTTCTTTTCCTTTTGAGGCTTGTAAAAGGCAGCAGTACGGGCGTAGCAATGTGGTGCCTAAGGATTTGGACTGTGGAAAACGGGGTTGCCACTTGCCCGTTTCCCGTCGGCTGAGGAGATGCCTTTCCCAAGACTCTGCAACTATGACAGGCGTTTATGACTTTGCAAGTTGTCCTCATTTGTTTGACGACGTCCTGCCAGCATGACCCTAACATCCGCTGTACCTGAGACCTAAACTGTACATTTTGTGTTCAAAGCGAAGGATGGGGACATGGAAAATCTGGGTGTTTGAGATTCCCCATCATTATCTTAAATTGACGGAGTTCTGGATGTGGCCCATTTCTCACACACACCGATATGTGTAAGTCAGGTAGGGTGAAGGAGTCTATGGTCATTTGAACCTACTCCCCGCGTCTCCAGCTGTAGAAATGACAAGGTACACCCCGGCTCACTGAGTTTATGGTATAGGACAAAAAGCACATATAGAACCAGTTCCATTAGCAAAAGGGAGATCAGTCCCCTCTTTGAAGATCTGGCGTGATTTGGGAACCTGGCCCTATGAAACCGTCTGCGAATTTAATATGTATACGGACTGCTCCTTTTTCATCCATAAAATTTTCATTTCAAAAAGTGAAATATCTTTTATAATGATTAACTTATCAACGGATAACATCTCTCTGCATTCGAGAGTCAGTAAACTCTGGCCCAATGGCCAAACATGACCAGCTACTTGTTTTGCTCAGCCCAAGAGCTAAGAATGGTTTTCAGATAGGGTCTGGTAGAAGCAACACCCTTTGTTATGAGCTGGTGATCTATACCAAATCTTTTATTACAAAAATCATAAGCACGCAATTCTGTAACATAACATTTTAACTACTTTTAAAAGGGCGTTACTTCTGCCGGGTCCTGTATTTGTAAATGAAAAAATAAATCAAAGGAAGAGCTGTATTTCCTAGTATGTAAAAGTTATGAAATTTAAATTTCAGTGTCCATAAAGAAAGTTGGGCACATTCGTTCATTGCAGCTTGTCTTTGGCTCCTTTCATGTTCAATGCCAGGGTTGGGTAGCTGTGACACAGCTCAGATGGCCTGCAAAACAGAAAAGATTGACTAGGCTCATTTCCAAAAAAGTTTGCCGCCTCTGGTATAGACAGAAGGAAAAGTATGGCACAGCACGGAACGTGTAGACACATAAAAGTAACCGCAGTAGAATGTAAACCGAACTCCTCATGTAATGTGCTTCTAGTGAAGCATCTTGCTGAAGCAGGGAAAAGAGAAATCTGGAGATTACAGTGACAAATCCAAATCCAAACCCTGAGCTGTGTGGAGGGGGAGGGTTGAAGAATCGAGCACAAAGGTGGAAGGTGTTTTATATCTGTTGCTCCACTGCGCCTTTTCTGGCCGGCTGGGCTTCCCCTCCTGAGAGCTGGGCTGTGCGGCCCTAGGCAGTCACCAACCCTTGCTGATAGACTGACGGGTGAGGGACACCCGGCTTGGATTCTGGCCTGAGCAGGCATTGAGGAGGGTGACCTTTGAATGTCCAGGGTCTCAAACAAATATGTAGTTTTGGTCCCATGAGAAGGCTGAGTATGTATCCTGCTGTTAATGCTCCCCTAGACGTGCTATGGTCAGGTTCTCCAAAAGCTGGCCTGGTCCTTTTATTTTGGACTTATGTTAGTCCATGGAGGGTCAATCCTTGTTAGAAGCGCTGCAGCAGGGAGGAGAATTGGCAGTGGCGGAGCAGGGACATACCTAAGAACAATGGCTATCCTTTGGAATTTCCCGTGTGTGTGTGTGTGTGTGTGTGTGTGTGTGTGCGCGCGCAATGGATTTTGAAATAATCTCTTGGTGTAGTCGTTCATGTATATAATTTATAAATACATAATCCATTTGTATAGATTTGCATGCTCAAACCTTTTATCGATATTTTTATGTTATCAAACTGTTTGCACACTTGATGGCTTAATTTTCTGTTGATGTGTGTAACCCATCAGCACAGATTTAATGGCTGAAAGCAGCACGTTTATGAGCTCACTGAAAATCTTGGTCCCCTTCCAGGCTCAAGTGGTGGTTGGCCGAATTCTTTCCCTCGAAGCTATAGAACACAGGATGGCTTGCTCCTGCGAGGTTATCAGGGAGAGTCTCTGACTCAGAGAAGGCCCAAGCCCTCTTTTAAAGGATACCGAACTGATTAAGTCAGGTCCACCCAGGATAATCTCCCTTTTCATGATTAAGGTCAACTGATTTGAGACCGTGGTTACGTTTGTGAAATCCTTCCTACCTTGCCATATGACATAACATCATGAAGGGGGTGACATGCATCACCTTTGTCATAGCACATCACCTCATCATGGCATAAGAATGGGGTTGAGATCATGGGTGCCAGCTCAGAATTTTGGCTGTCATGTTCTGGGCAAGAAAAGCATGACTCTGACTTTGAATCTTAGCTTTCCCACTTACCAACTGGGTGATGGCACGAGTCATTGAACTTGCCCCTGCCTCGGTGCTTTCAACTGTAAACCGGAGGTCATTCTGTTAGTGTCACCGTAGCATCCTAGCACCTACAGCCTGGGGCCAGTGCAGGAATGAAATAATATTATGCTCCTCCAGGGTCTAGCACAGTGACTGGCAAACAGCAAGTCGTGAACAGGTGTCAGATGGCTTCCCTTGATACTCCTTTCCAAACAGAGACGTTTTATTCGTGCGACAGAGATGTAACATTGGACATCACCCTCGTATGCTTCCGTGAATCTCCAAGCGCACAAGGTGAGAGGAGGGAAATGGGGGACGCAAGTCCATCCTGGTTTATAGCAGAAAGGGCTTATTCTAGTGGTGGTGAAGAACATGCGGGTTCAGTAAATGGTGCTTTAACACAAAGCGAGGCGCTGCATGGGAAAGCGCCCGCACCCCAAAATATTAGCTGCATTTCAATCTGGATCAAAGCACACGCTTACTAATTGTTAGCGGATTCGCTGTTGTGATTATCGTCTTCATCAAGGCAAATCACTTGCTGAACTCAATTCTTTCTGTTTCTTTCCTGTTGCCCACAGAACTATTTGAACGTGACAAACATTTCATCTGCCAGACGGCTCCGCCCCCTTCCGGGATCTCAGGTAAGGTCTGTTAGCATGCAACCAGTAGAGAAAGTCAAAGTGTAAGAACGTTTGTCAAAAATCTTGATAGAGCATGTGTAATGAACAAAGACATACAGATATGAAGCCCAGGGCCTGCCGCTTCTGTGCTGAGAAATCATTCTTATCTACGGCCTAGTCTCAAGTTTAAAGCCTGTGCTAAGCTTCTGTGAAGGCACGGAGAACAAAAGCAAACCCCAAACAAGAAAGCACCTCAGAATATACCACTGTAACATTTTCTCATGTCCTTGGGAATAAGAAGAAACAATTTCCCCTGATTACAGACTTCCTAACATGCAGAGAATGCGCGACCTCGAGTGACCCTGGCTCACAACAATGGGCGTCAGAAATGCGCACAGTGCGGGCTTTTGTCTTCTCTGTTGTCATCTTGTTCCCCAGAATGACTTCGGGCCTGGTGATGGGGAGCGGGCTGCTTGCTGGGGGGCCCTGCTGTGGCTGTGGGCAGATCTGGGCAGACTCCACAGGAAAATTTCCTGGAGCCAGGGCTGTCGCCCCTGTCACTCTGCCACCTGGGGTTTCTTATGCGGCTGGGGCCTTGGGCTCCGGAGTCCTGTCAGAGCGAGCCAGAGAGCCAGCAGTTCTAAAGTTTTAGGGAAAAGAGGAGAGGGGTGGAGGAGGGAAGGAAAGAGGGTGAGTGTATGTGTGAAGGAACGAATGGGAGAGAACGGCGTCTGCATACAGCCACGCTGCGTCTCATTGTCAGGTTTGGCAAGCTGTCCTGCGCGGCACGTGCGTATCTTGCCACATTTCTCACGAAACAGGTCCTTTTTAGTGAGCAGTAGCAACAAAGGGACCATAGGTTTGGGAAATCATTATTTTTGCTCTACTTCAGGATCTCTGTATATAATCTTTCTTTTTCTTTTTTATCATGAAATAATTGGAGAAAAATAGAGTAGTGGAGACAACCATCCAGAAGTTTCCAGACATCTAGGTGCTTGACATTGTGGAAACAGCTGTAGACACACATCGTCTGAGCTTTACACAGACTCATGATCTATCTTTTTTATTTGTGTGTATTTACTATGAGCAGGCGGGGAGGGTGGGCCATGGACGGATTTTATTCACAACACACACTTACAAAGCAGCGCTCCCGGGTGGGGAGAGAATGTAGAAGACTTGGAAATGCATCAGAAAGGGCTGTGGCCTAAGAGATGCCAGTCCCCTCCCGGGGACCGCAGTGTGTAGTAAGCATTGTTCAGAGCTGTGCTGTCATCCGGGCATCCCACTCATCTTCCGGAAAGTCGGTCAGAAACATGCAGTGGGTTGCCTCTTTCTGGACGAGCACAAGGGTGACACTGAATTGGCTGTTCATGTAACAAATGCGGTTAACTCGATTTCCAGTTTACTAAGAGTCCAGCCAAAGACTTCTAGAAGGAGTAAGTCAGCTCTCTGACCTACATCGACCTTTTCTTGTGTCTACTGAGGGAAAAAACAACCAGCCAGCAGCTGGCTGGTCAGATGCACTGCTCATCTCGGAACCAAGGGTTTGAACTCACGTCTGCGGGGCCTGCCTGGGGCTTCGCTCACCCGGCATCCCTCTGCTGTGTTTTCCTTCGTGGACCTCCTCTCTCTTGTCATCAGTGGCCAAGCCGAAGAAACTCCCTTTATTATTATCTGAGGTTAAGCATCACAACTAAGAGTTACCTTTTTAAAAACTGGCTAGCCATTGCGTTTATAACAAGGAGAGAAGTAGTGGATGTGACTAAGAGTTCCTCTCGCCAGTGCGTGTGGCAAAGTGTACGAAGAAGATCTGAGAGCAAATATCTTGTGTTATTAGCTTCTCAAATTCGATTATGCTATTATAGGATGGCTTTTTTTCCCCCTTCTCAACGTGTGGCCTTTCTCTTAAAGTAACAACTAACCTAATATGTATCTGATGGGCCCCACCTGCTGCATTGTAGCTGAGAAGAAGAATCCACGTGGGCACTGATGCAATTTTAGTCTTTTATTTCTGAACTGTTGGAGCCATTTAAGCAGCTGGCCCAGGGTGGACCCCGTAGAGCATATTTGACTGCCTCTTCACTAAGGCTGCTCCATCGTTTTGGCTATGAGTATCTCTAGAATGATAAATCAAAACGCCACATTATTTAAATGTGTGTTTCCACGCAAGGCATAACACACGGTGCCTCTGTCTACCACTTGAAGATGTGTCACGTGGCAGGGTCTCTCTTGACAAAGGCAGCCAGGAAGTGACTCTCGACTCCCTAGTGACAGCAGTTTCAAATTGCTCTTTTCTGCTCAGGAAAGGTTCAAAAGGAAGTGAAACCTTTTGTCCTCTTCTGCGTTGCTGTTTTTCCAGCCAGAGCAGAAACCGCAGGCCCATACATTCTTTAAGGGCTTGCTAAGAAAGGGTCGAAAACAGCAGGCAAGAAGTGTCAGTGTTTTGCTGCCTGTTCTTTGGCTGTGAAACGAAAACAAAAAGATGACATTGAATCTGGCGGGGGAAACTGCGGCGCCGTTGTCTGTGTGATGACCGGCGCGGCCAGCCCACAGGATTCGAGGAGCACAGCCGTCCCGGGAGCCAGCTCAGCCGTTTGTCAGGAACGAAGCGACTGGGGCCCTGAGGTAGTGCTTCCTCTTCCCGACCTTGACAGCCGCACGCTGAGCAGAGAAACGCATGCAAATAAAAATCGAGGACCCCAGAGAGCAACCAAATCATTTCCAGACAGACCGATAATGAACTGCAGGCCTGCAGCTCAAATAGCGCTGATGTAAATCCATTTGCTCTAGCTCTTTCATAGAATATGAGGTCAGACACACAAACTTATATTATTAGAATTCCCTCTGTACTAATCTCGGCATGTGATTAAAAAAAAAAAGACAACGTAAAGCAGAATGATTTTTCAAAATCTAGCGTTTATCTCTCAGTAAAGCTGGAGGTTGGGGTGGGAATCTAGCATTGAATGAGAAAACATAAAATGTTTTTGGATTTCCTTTCCCCGATTTGGAAGTTATTTTTTTCCCTTTTCCTTTATTACGCTACCTTAAAGGTATTAAAATGTAAGCTGGGGCGCGGGGGTGCAGAGCTCTGAGGCCAGGAAGATGCATCTTATCTACCTTTGTGTCCCCTACGCTCATAAATGGTGGTGTTAGCTGGATGACAGTCTTCAGCCTCCTTATCCTTCTACTCGTCCACTCTACCCTGCTCATTCTTCTATTTAGGATAATAGACTTGAACCACAGGTTCCTGGGTCAGTTGTCTGCTGGTGCTGCTGGGATCACATTAAGAAGCTGAGAGCCTCCTGCATCTCTGAGTCTTCCATTTTTCCCCGTGTGGGTAGATTTATTGAGAAAATCTGCCTTCAGCTGCAGGATGGCCCAGCAACCTTCCTTCTCTCTTCCTGTTAATCGTTTGCATTTCTGTGGCCTGTTACAGCTAAACCTTTCAAACAACCTCCTCAGATGTGAGGATACATTCATTAAACAAATGGTACTTCTCTGTCTCTGGGGTGAACATGACAGCATTTCGCTCATTTTAGCACTGGAAGATTAAGGCCCAAAAGTTACAAAGATATTTCTCTTTCCAAATTCTGCATATATATGTGATATGCAAACAAATCATTCAGTATTTTAAAAATCATATTTTCCCCTTTGGGTGGGAAGCAAAACCCCTTTTCAGAGATTTTGATGATTCTTTCTCTCACCCTTAGCTTTATTCACACACTCTGCTAACTACACTGCCATTATAAAACCAATAGGACCATCTTAGCTTTCTGATCAGGGGAGGCTGTAAAGAAATTAGCAAAAGAATTAAAGTCCTCCTTTTCAAGGACTTTCAAGATCTTTCTCTATGAAAATCCCTTGATCTCTCCTTATCTTAATTTCCCATTGATATGACTGTATCAATGGTTCTGAACTTTTATAAAAAGTGACCCCGTTTTTGCACCCTCAATTTTTTCTGGTCTTGTACAAGATACTCTAATTATTTTGTAGAATTTTGAAATTTATTGGAAAGGAAAGAATCTTCTAGCTAAAGAATTGCATTCATTTGATGGGGAAAATACTTGTGTGACATAGGACCTCTCGCCCGTTGTATAACGCTGAGCCCAGATCGCAGTGACCCATCTCTACTTGCCTTCACGCAGCCATTTGGGTGCTTCCTGGCCTGGTTTTCTCATTGCTTCTCGGTGTTTAGTTTTTTGAGGGTGGGAATTCAGCTCAGCCGCATAGGAATTGCTTCAGAAACTGGTGGTTAATGCACTGCTCAGTCTATTCTCTTGATTCTCTTTTTGCCTAGGAAGAGACACTGCACTGACCTTTCAAACAGATCTTGGGTTGCTGCAACTCATTTTATATTTTAGTATAAAGGGAAGGGCCTCTGACTTCCACCGAGTAAGAATCTGACCAAATATTTATGGATTTACAGTTTCCATCGTTGCAGACTTTATCCTTTGAAGCTTGTTTTGCTTCCTTTTCTCACTATCACAGGGCCTTTCAGTTTTCTGATAAGCAGAAATGTCCCAAAGATCTCGTGCCTTCAGAAAAGACCCTCAGGGCCACGTGGCTGGATGGATCAGGGCCCAGGCCTGATCCATTGGCAGTGGGAATAGTCAAATGAAAAAACAAAATGGCCCCATTAACCACCTCTTCTACCTGTACTTTGGTCTTGGTTGCAAATGGTTTGTCTCTAATGTCTTTTCATCATGGCCTTTATAATCAACCTGTCAACACATTATCCTAAAAGTTGTTGAAAAGGCTCTATTAGTACTTAGCACAGAGCTAACCTTTGGATTCCTTCGTGACTATTGCTTTGCTCTTAACATGGACTGGTAGGAACTTGGTTTGAAAATGCTGCCTGGAACACATCTTCATGCAGTAAAGTCACCTACACCTTCCTCATGGGCTGGTTTTAAGGGGCTTCTTTGTCTCATTGGTAATGACCCCAGAACCTTACCTCCACCATGAAAATTCCCCGGTTTACCCAGCTCCCAAACCTCATCACCTCTTCAGTTCTCTAGGTTGCTGGATGTTGAACAGAAAACACCTCAAATGTGATTTCATAGAACTGTTTGGGAATTACATGAGTCTCTCCGTATGAGCACTACGAAGAACTCTTCATTGGATCTAGAAACTGGCTTACATTGCCTTCTCCGAAAATGAGTGAAATACTATTTCATTTTAAACAATATGCAGGGACTTGCCATTGGCTCTGGGTGGTTTTAATTGCATGGTTCTCTGATGTCGTTGGGGATTCACATTCAGGCATACTGTGGCAACTGTGGCCAAGATGTAT
The DNA here is from genome assembly GCA_004026885.1 of Lyroderma lyra. Classification (NCBI taxonomy): domain Eukaryota; kingdom Metazoa; phylum Chordata; class Mammalia; order Chiroptera; family Megadermatidae; genus Lyroderma; species Lyroderma lyra. Next base: position 18,166 of record PVJL010000399.1, on the reverse strand, counting down.
GGGTCTGCTCTTGACTTCTAATTAGCCATGTGACTTTGTGCGGGTCACTCTACCTTTGATTTTCTTATTTGTAAAATGATGTCATTGGATCGGGTTCTTTCCAGGCCTCTTTCTGGTCCTTTCCATCTCTAAAGGTCTATGATACATAGGTGAGCCACGTCATCCTGGGTTCCAGCACCACACCCCAATGCCTAGTGCATTCCGGCCATGCACACATCTCCATATCGAGCTCCCTGGCTTTTAAAGAAGAGCAAATGGAAAAGGAGACCTGAAACCCACAGAGTTTCAGTTCTGACTTCGTGAGTTTTGAATTTAAATGCTTTCATATCTGAAACAGTGAGTGGGCAGAAGAATCCTACCAAAAAGAGAGTCCTGAGGTTGGATGAGCAATGCACGACCCCTTTCGATTGATGATTCACTTTTGGAACAAAATGCATCAGTGCTCAAAGCCAAAAAAGAAAAAAGTAAGAATAAGCAGAAGCTAGAAGAGAATCCACTGCACCATGTGAGAGACATTATTGAACAAAGTGAAGTAGAACATGGCGGCGTGGGTATCCACGTGGGCCCTTGGCCAATTCCCTACTTCTAAATGCTGCCACACCTGCATCTATTAGGGTGGTTTCTGGGGTGGAGACTTTTACTGGAGGACTTGGCTTCTAGTCTCAAGACTTAGAAAAAAGCTTGAAAACAAAAAAAAAAAAAAAAAAAGGAAAAAAGAAAAGCAGTGCTAAGAGGGACAACTTTTGGGACCGACGCTACATGCTACAGTGTCTCCCAAGTATTACTAGCTCTGTAGGATGAATGGTGAACGATGGTGCACCCCCGTGACTTCCTACTGTTTCTCACAGGCAGAGTCCTGCTATTAAGGGGTCTGGACACACTGTCTACAAATAATATGTTTGCAACTTTTAAATTCTTTTGCGTCCTGACTGATGAGTGAGTTCCAGGCCAACGATTACCTGCAAGATTTTTCATAGGATTTTATTATACCAGCCCTTCAGTGAAATGCCAAAACCAGTGAGGAAGTGAGGGAGCTGTGAAATGTCGCTTTGGGAGTGTCAGGAGAAGACGGAGAGAAATGCTAAGGATTTACGTGGGAAGAATTAGCGAGGAAAAATACATGACACTATTGCACTGGAATTTTTCCTTTTTTGGCCATTCCTGAATTTCCATGGTTAAAACCATTTATCTCAGGCTCTTCCTCTAATAATTTTACATCTTCTAAAAATGAAGATTTTATAGAAGACAACATCTCAGAGGCCTGGAGCATTTGCCACTGGCTTTTCGAAAGACTGTTACTTATCTGCCCATGAACGCTTTCCCAAGCTTTCCTTGGCTTTTTTTTGGGGGGGGGGGGGGGGAAGAAAATTCGTTTTCCTGTTTAAATACTGGACCTCCTGCAGAACCTCTGTTTCCCAGAGAGTGAGAAATAAGGAAAGGAGATAGAAATACAACACATTTTAAAAAATATCATCAGCTTTGCAAAGGTACCTAAAGCAAGCATGACATACAGGTTTGTGGGCAGAGTTCAGGGGAGGTCAGCGCTCACGCAGAGAACGTGACGTGGCCATGCACCGGGCGACCGCGGCGACGTGGCCGTCGTAAAACGAGTCAGAGTTGAAAGTACTGTTGAGTTTTCTCTGGGGCTTAGAAAGTTGGGGGAACCATGTCAATACTCAGCGCTTCTCCCGGGGAACATTCGAGATGGGAAGGACTGATTCCTACGTGGCAGCCCTCTGTGTGTCGGGGGCTGTTCCACGTCTGGGAGGTACACAGTGTCTCAACCGTACGGCGTTCCTGCCCCCAAGGAGCCCGCCTGTAGTGAAGGGTCACTAAGGAAACCAGGAAAGAAGGAAGAACCCCAAAGACATATACTGTGCCAGGCGTGTTGATGAATGCTCTGGAGGAAAGGAAAACAGGGCCGGGGTGGGCTGGGGCCGTCAGGAACATGAAGCCGAGTCACCGTTGTCCCACAGCACAGATAAGGAAACTGAGGCACCGAAAGCTGACCGGCGGCTCCGGCCGGGTAGCGGCCCGCTGGGGATAAAGCCCAGCTCTGTGGCTCCGGCCCGGGCCTGCCCGCCCCCGGCCGGAAGTCAGCAGCTGCCGTCACGTGCTGCCGTCTCCGTGTCTTCCTTTGCGATCGATTTCTATGTGTTCCCTGCGGAGTACGAAGCGACTCACCCAACACGGTTCCCACACCCACCGCAGCGAGTGGGAGTGCGGGCCAGCATGGAGGATGGGCTGCCTTGCTAGTGGGGGCTCCGGGGTTGTCCAGAGGGGACCTGGCCCACCGTGTGGTCAGTAAGCGTTCAGGTCGCCGCCCAGCCCTCGACTCCATGACGTGACACAGGCAGGGGCAGGGCGCTGCTTCTCCACGCCTAGTGGGCACAGGCGTCAGCGGGGAATCGTGTGCAAGTGCCGAGTCTGGTGGCGGACACGGGGACTCTGCAGTCCCAGCTCCCAGGGGAAGCTGACGTGGCTGGTCTGGGGACCACCCTTTGAATAGCAAGGGCCCAGGCGCGTCTGCTCCCATTCGCTCAGCGTGGCTGAGAAGGAAGCCTCCCCGTAAAAGCTTGCTTTTTTCTTTCCCATGTCCCCATTGCCCTGCTCCCCTCCTTTGGAAGAATCCAGCCTAAAAAAGAGAAAACGTTAAGAAAGCCCTGTGCCAAGCCCAAATTACAATGTCAGACGCGTCATTATCTGGGCCAAAAACCGTCTCAGACGGGGGTTTAGCTCAGCCCACCGCCCGGGGCCACATGAGAAATCTGCTCGATTAAGGAGGCCACGCGGCATAGGCAGCAGGCAAAGGGGTCCATGTGCCTGCACCTCGGGGGGTGCGAGTGAACAAGGGTCACCGTTGCATAACTAATGTCGGAAGCGCTCCCTCCCACCGCATTGCAAGCTGACAGGCCTGCATGGTATCTCGGCTGCAGGGGTGACTCAGTCTGTGTCTGGAAACGAAAGCTTTCCTCCTTGGCTGGGAGATATTAATAAAAATAGCACAGGACGTGTGCCGTGATGGGGCCTGTGCCCCAATGGGGCCGCTGCTGTCCACCGCTACGAGTGTGGGAGCCGTCTTGAAGGAAGGTATGAGCGACGGTGAGGACCCAGTTGGGGACAGGTGGCAGAACCAGTGGAGAGGGAGGCTCCGTGCGAAAGCTGCCTTCTACTGCTCTCCGATTTGAGCACATTGGCTTGTTGAAACGTCTCATGGTCATCAAGCTCGGCTGACCCCAGGCATGCAAATGCAGGTAGGTCCCAGGGACTCAGCCGCCAGCTCAGGAGGGAAATGCCACCCCACCCCCACGTGCTCTAGCTGAGCTTGGGAGAACTAGCTCCCCCGCCCCCCAGTCTTTTTGCAAGCCCAGTTTCCTCCCAGAGGAACATGATGATAATGATAATAACTTAAAGCGACGTCTCTAAGTGCACAAAGGTGTAGGGAGGCAACGCCAGTTCTGGTGGATGTAGGGTCGCGCAGCGGTGGGGAGCTTGATTTCACTTAGGGACTGTGAGCCACTTGTCTCTACTAAGAGTCAGTGAGGGTGTGAGGATCGGGGGGTGAGTGCCTGGGAGATACCTGACTTTGGGTCTCTAGGCATTTGTCAAATCTCAGAAACAGACGTGAGGGCAGTGCTATGAACCGGACTCCAGACTTTATTTGGGTTTCGTCAGTGTTTCCATGAATGTGTTTTCTCTGTTCCAGGAGCCAATCCAGGATGCCACGCTGCGTTCAGTAGTGTGCTCTTTTCTAGAAAACCTCCACTCGAGCTCATCTGGCTGGCGTTTCTGGCAGTCTCACTGAGCAGGGCCTGGCTGCACGAGTCTGGGGGATGAAGATGTGTACAGTTGAGCGGTTCGCTGTGCGGTTGCTGAGGCTGATGCACACGAGCCACCGTGGGAGGTGCACAGGCAGGGCCTGCAAACGGGGCCCTGGGATGGCAGAGCACAGGCGGAGCTGTGCCCGGGCCCCGCCACAAGCTCATTCGCCACGAGCCCGAGAATCAGATGCGGTTCCTGGGGCACGCATGGGCTGGGAGGGGAGTCCGAGCGGATAAACAGGGCCCCCTCCACCCGATCTGACTTCAACAGGAAAGGGAATGCACTGGGCTGCTGAGCCCCTTATTCAAGACGTAGGCACCAGGAACTGGCAGATGTCCTGGTCTCCAAGAACAATGGAGGGAAGCACCCGCATACTGGGGAATTGTGCATGTGCGCCTGTGTGGGTGGGATTTTCAATTGGGGCTCATCAGGAAGAGACCCCAGCAAGCATTGCTCCCTTCTTTTTCCATGCTTCTCTTCTCTTCTCCTCGTTCCCTTTCTCCTTTTTATTTCTTTTGCTTCACGTCTCCTCCTCCTCCCTCCTCCCTCCCTTTGTCCCTCCCCACTTGCCTTCCTTCCTTCCTTCCTTCTATGTTGTAGCTGCTGTAACTATTTGAGTTCACAGCGAAGGACCCACAAAAGCTCGGCCTTTGTCCCTGGGCTAGAAAACGGCAGAGCGCCTGCAGCACGCCAGCCGCCATACGGGAGAGCGTCTGTGGAGCCTGCCGGGCACTTGTTTCGCTCGTGCTGATGGCCCTGCTGGTGCCTCAGCCCAGTGCTTCTGAGTCTCGTCGTGACAGGGCCCCGAGGGGTGGGGCGAGGGCCCATTCCCGTACCAGAGAAGGTAATGCGGTGTCCTGGGGACAGAGACCGAGCATGGAATTGAAAGCAGGGCTCTCCAAAAGCAGGGCCTCCACTGGTGTGGGAAGAAATGCCAACAGGGCCCCATAGGATTTCAGGTAGGGCTCAACCAGTGTTCCCGAGTCCTGTTTTCCCTTTCGGAGCTTAACTTCCGTTCTCCCACCGGAACTGGCTTTCTGAATTCAAAGAAGGCCGAGATGTAGCATCAAAGCTCCTCTGTGCTTGTCTTCCACGAAATTCCCAGCGCGCACGGCTCTCCAGCAACCCCGGCGATCGGCAGTGGCCCGAGAGTGGGGGCGGGGCTGTCACGACTCCAGCTGGTTAGGGCGAGGACTCGCCAGACAGTGAGTTCCACTTCATGGCCAGAGAGGAGGCCGGGGCTCCCCGGGAGCCAGCCCTCCGTGGGTGAGGGCCCCGAGGCGGAGAAGGCAGGAAGCCGTGTGTCTGTCATGGCTAAGTACAAGCTGGGTGACCTCAGGAGCTGAGGGGACCTTAATCTTTCTGAACCTCCGATTGTTTGCATCTGAAAATGAGAATATTATCATCTGTCCAATCTATTTTTCTGGGTTCTAGCAGGAACTCAAAAAACAAACACAGAGAACGTCGCCTGGTGTAACAGTACTCAGAAAAGGCAGCGCTCGGTCACATTACTTCCTATATGGTAAAAGAACTCTTCCTTGCCTACGAATTCCTAGCAAACAGGAGAGTCTCGTTGCAGTAAAAAGAGAACAATCTTTAGGCCGCTAGGATAAAAATACAAAGGTATCTGCCTGTTGGGCAGAGAGAATAACGGCTCTGCAAGGAGTCCGTGTCCCGCACTCCGGATCTGTGAACGTACGTCTTCCAAGGCGAAGGGCATTCAGGTTGCTAAGCAGGTGACCTTGAGGTAGGGAGACCATCTTGGAGCATTTGCGTGGGCCCAGTGGAATCACAAGGGCCCTTAAAAGTGGAAAAGGAAGGTGTAACTATGGAAGACAGACCCGGAGTGTGGCCTGGTGCCATCAGCTTTGAAGACGGAGGCAGGGGCTGGGAGCCCAGGACCGCAGGCAGCTTCTAGAATCTAGAAGCTGAAAGGCGAGGAAATGGCTTCTCTCTGGGAACCACCAGAGATGAACGCAGCCTTGCCAACACCTTGACCTTAGCCCGTGCGGTCCACGCCACACTGCTGATCTGCAGCACTGTAAGATGAGGAAGGGGTATTGTTTCGAGCCCCTGGGTTTGTGGTCATTTGTCACAGCAGCAGTAGAAATTCAATGGCACAGTGTCGGCCACAGGGACGGAGCGTACCAGGCGCCTGGTTGTTCACAATCCCTTCACCCTGGTGCCTGTGTGTGAACACAGGTGCCTTAGGATGGCTTTCCCCATGTGCCCCGGAGGAGCAGCTATTTACGGAGCTCTCTTCACACGTTCCATTATGTTTGCAAAGATTGATACACCAACCCTCCCGCGGGGTCTGGGCTCCCCGGGCTGACTCTGAACGGGGTGTGCCGGGGTCAATTAAAAGGGAAATTCCTACTCAAGGGCAATGTGATGTTGATAAATTCCAGCTGCAAATGTTTACAGACCCGAGCGGGGCCGGGTCCAGTGGGCCCCTGCCCTGTGAGGTCGAGGCCTCCCTGAGAACACCGAGACGGCATTGCTTTGTCCCCTGCGCTTCTACACAAGATGACAGTGAAGCCACAGGAGCCCACTCACACCGCCGGACTCCCCGGAGGGGCTCGGAGGTGGGGAGGAAGGGCCCTGCTCCTAAGTAAACATCTGTAAAGGGATTTGGAACTGCAGAGAAGGAAGTTCTGGGGCCGCCAAAAGGGAAGGAAGGGCTTTATTCACTGGCCAGGGATTGGACTTCCTGTTGTGCAGCCTGGGGCTGTTTCGTAACAGCTGGGGGCTGCGGGCTCCTGGGCTCTTGGTCCCCCCGCCACCACCCCCGCATTACACAAGTTAATGACCTCTGCCGCCCCCTGAAACAGCCGCAGGAAGGAGAATGGGACACTTGCTCTTGCAGATACCGGTTGCTTTCTTTCTAATGGCAGAAATGTGCGTTCATATGTAGTATGATGGAACGGGCAGGACACCCTTTATTCTTGTGCATGCTCTTTGCTTGTCTGGGGATGAAAAGGGCTGATGGGAATGAGCACCTGCCAGGGTGGCCCATCGCGTGTCCGTGTCAGCTGTCGCACAGCCAGGAGCTGCGAACGCCAGCGTGCTCCGTGAGAAGAGGAGTTCGATCTATGTCTTTCTTCTCGTGTCACTTGGCCACAAATGCCATGAAAACCGTTTTGCAACAGATCTGCCCAGAAGGTGAGCTGAGGAATTGGGAAACAATGTTTTAAGGTTGTTGAGTGACATGGGTCACTTGGAGGATGGGTGCCACCTGGGCTAGACTCACACAGACGCAATACAGTGAAGAGCTACAGAGACTTCTTGGATACTTCCTTGGACAAACACTTAAACGTCTAGACTTTTCAGCAAAGGGATCTTTCAGATTAGAGGACAGAGGTGGGGCTATTTCATCACCTTGTAGGAGCTGGAATTCTATTTAGACCATGGACGACCTGAGTGACCTTGGCTAAGCTAATTAGCATCTCTGTGCCTCCGTTTCCTCATCTGTAATAGAAAGAGTAAGAAAACTTACGCCATGTGGTTGCTGTGAGAACTAAGGAATCCTGTCTAGTGCTCTCAAGTACTTGATCCGTGTCAGCTATTTTGATTATACGGGGGACACGTGCACTCATGATGGATGACAAGAAGGTGCTGGAACAGGCCTGCCACCACAGGGACGGAAGGCTCCCAAGCCCAGGAAACGCCGCCGACCAGCACGTGGCATGACGGGCTCTCCACCTTATCTGCCCAGGACTTTCCCCAGCCTGCTCCTTCACAGTAATCCTTCAGGAAGCTTCTGGCCCAGCCACACTGGTCTCCGGGCCTTGCCTGTCTCCTTCCCTGGTCTCGTACATCCCCTACCTCCACCCTCCACATCCTCAGCTCTGTCTGTCAATTCTGCTAAGGGTGTCTCTCTTTCTCTCTGAAATCTTCCTCCTTTGAGCTTCCACGACTAAAAGTCACAAGGCCTTTAAACAATGGTTATTTGAAGGAACTTTAGGTATTTTGCTTACGTTGTAAGTTTAAAATCTGGACCAGAAAAGTTGCCTGGTTTGACAGTCTTCTTCTACTCTGCATTTGGAAAAATCACAGATTTTCTAGTCCCTCACCCCTGGGCCGTACTAACCGCAGGGGATACCACTCTCCTAGCACTGTGTTCCTTCCCCCCGTAACCTTCAGGGGTTCAGTTTCTTATCCGTGCATTAGATTCTAAGTGCTCTTGGGGCACATATCAGGTACAAGCGGTGCATTCCCAAGGATATCTCTCAAATCCAAAGCTCAGATCCTTGATACTGTTGGGAAGCTTTACGATGAGTATTGATTGACAGGTGCATTGGGTCGATGACCAGGCGGCTTACTCCCTTCGAACGCCCGGTCTGTAAGAGCCAGCTAGCTTCCCTCCACTCCAGGCCCTGTGGAGAGGGGCACCCCTCTCAAGGGTGGGCCCTGACTCCTGTGCAGTATGGCTGTTTTCATCACAGCACGTGGTATTCTGGACTCCTTCCCCAGACACTGGTTGTGTCTCAAAGCCATGTCCTTAGCATTCTGCCACGGACCGCACTGGAAGTGAAACCATAGGCTTGTTTGTTGTGCTGGGACACAGTGTATAAGGAAGTCCAAATGGACAAAAAGAGAACAGACCCACTCTGTTCCCTTTACTTTCAGGTTTGGTGGGTTGCAGAATTTGGAGCCAGCTTCGGAGGCCCGCAAATCACACCATATTGCCTCCTTTGTAGTCTCCGGGGAACCCGGCTACCGTGATCCTTTGCGGGGGAATGGAGGACAGTTTCAGGTTTTCAACACTGAGCACGTTGCCTGGGAAATGAACGCAAGGTGGGAACCTCACCTGTTAGGATGGGGTGCGGGACCCTGGCAGGGACAATGCAGGGACTTGCGGTGGCCCCTGGCACGGTATGTTCTTGCGTCTTCCTTTTTTTCTGGACGGAGTTCTTCTTGAAGACGTGGGTGATCTATTTGTTGAGGGGAAGGTCCTTCTGTTGCCTCAATTAATTGCGTGTTATCCTGACCTTTCACAGCCTGGAATTTAAACCTTTGGGGCCTTCTCTCTGACACACCCTCATATCAGTCTGGTCAAATCGTTTGCCCAGACGGGTCTTCTACATGTTCCAGATGCCTGGGAATGAGCGCTCTGCAGTTCTCAGCGTTTCCTAGAGGAAAAGCATGGGCAGGCCTTCTGGGAATGCCTCTCCCCCACCGTTCACAGCCTTCCCCCGACCTAACCGAGTCCCGCTTTCTGTCTAAACCCTGGGATCTTATTTCCTCCCATAACCTTAGAGGGAGACTGGACCAGACGATAGGCCCCTGTCAGAGCCGGCGCACCCAGCCGCTGTCTCGGTGTGGTGTCAGATGTGGGTCCCATCGGCAGCTTCCTGGCCGTGTGGGGTTCAGGGAGTCCACTGCTCCGAGTCCGTTTCCTCATCTCTTAAATAGGAATGGCAGTGCCAGCCTCAGAGGGTTGTTGAGTCAGCACTAATGAATGAGGTCCTGCAGGCAAAGGCTGCAGTGCAGTGCCGGGCACACAGGGACGTTGTTGTTGTTGTTGTTGTTGTTGTTGTTGTTGTTATTATTATTATTATTATTATTATTATTATTATTACCGCGTGAACAACGCATCTTTCATGGCACTTAGAATCGAAAGAACCGGTCAGGTGCGGCCTTCCCATGAAAAACCCTGGTCTCTGCCACCCTCCCTCCAGCCTTTCTCTGTCCATTTTGGGGCCCAAGTCCTAGCCTATTGGTATTGCGTCATTTTTTAAAATTCTTTTGGTCTGCTTTGCACCGTATTTTACTTTGTCACGTAGTCCACAGAGTCTGACAAGGTGCCGCCTGCATGGTTGTGTATGATAAAATGCATATTGAACTGATCACTTTTTTGCCTAACTAACCAGTCAGCTACAGAAAATAATCATGACCACAATTTCCACCATCCTGACCAATTATCAGAGTGACCTGATGGAGCGGCGACGGCCTGCGACTGTTCCTGGTCACACGCGGGGCGGCACCCCCAACTTCCCGTTGACCGCGCCGACGACAGCGTTTGGAGCTTCGGGCACAGGAGCAACGCAGAAGGGGCCGCTGGGAGCTGGGCCTGGGAGAGGCATGGCGGAGGGGCAGAGGTCACAAGCCGCCTCTGCCCGGGCGGGACCACAGCGCTGACGCCGGCCACACGCTGTCGTGGCCCGTCCAGCCGTCCTTAAGGCAGAAGTGCGTGTCTTTGGTTGAGACGAGGAAACCCAGACCCAGAAAGAGTAAGTGACCTTCTCCGAGCGCAGGCAGACACTTGCCGGTATGCTGGGTCGCCTGCACTTACAGGCAAAGACAAAGGGATTGCTTACCTCGCCCGTGCTCAGAAAGTATGCTGAGTGTTTTGTGCAACCCAATTCTCTCTGTCGGCCATCACATGACAGTTTCCACACATTATTTTCATCTCCTTTGAAGCCTCTCTGGGTGTGTCAGGAAGTCATTCATTGCATACTTTCCAAAAGGAGAGGCCTTGAGTTAGACTTTCATTTTGTAAGATTCATTGGAACAGAATTAAAATATTCCACCTGATGCACTTACACAGTGCCTTGAATAGCTTCCCGGTTGAATCTAATTTTAAGAAATGTGCTTTTGCTTAACTCACATCCAGCAGCCCCAGCCCCTCCCAGCTGTTGCTGCTTGGAGGAACATGCATCTAAGAAATCAGCCCCTTGTAGCAAAAACACTCGGAACTTCCCCGCCGACACAGAAACTCCCATGACAACCAAACAAGAAGAGGAAAGAGAGGAGAAAGGATCTCCAGCCACCAGCTGAAATTCCCTCCTGCCGAAACTGCAGGACCATCTAGACAGTGGGTCTCAGTCTTCCTCACAGCTCCTCGTGCTGGGGTGACCCCCATAAAGTCATTGTCATGTTGCTCCTGTTATGAATCGTCATGTAACTATCTGATATGTGTTTTCTGATCGTCTTAGGCGACCCCTGTGAGAGGGTCATTCGACCCCCAAAGGGGTCGTGACCCACAGGTTGAGAGCCGCTGCTCTAGATCTTGTTAAAACTGTTGTTATTTTTATGACTGACATGAAGACTGACCTTGAGTTGAAAAGTCCTTTCTACTGCTCTCCCTGTTCTTCCTTTAAACCGGCGCAGAGATATGGGTATAGAAATGACCTAGCCCATGCATGTGTTGGTAGATGGACTTGATACATTTGACGTAACGGGTCTACATGGTCAGCCGTCGTTGTGACTATCTGCACTCACTGCTTTTCCGATCCCCTTCGTCCCTCTCCCCCAGTGGGACCGCCTAGGCTGGCGAATCTCTCTATGGCACAGTGAGGAAGCAGTTGATACAGGGGGAGGTCTCCCCCTAAAAGGAATTCGCAGTGTACCATCACCGACGACCACTGACCATTCTGTCCGGCAGTGAATTTGACATTTCTTTCGCCACGTGTGGTTTAGTTCCAAGCAGCTGCGTCACCAAGGTCTCCGTGTGGACTCGCTTCTGAGGCTGATGGAGACGTTCAAAGCTCTGGTGGAAAGAGAAGTTTCATTTCGTCATCCTTACTTCCACCCGTCTCCTTAGAATCTTCTAGTTGGGGTGCTGTGTGACTGATAACACAAGCAGACTCCCTTCCTCCCTTCCCCCAATTATATTTCCTTTTTCTGTCCCCGGGACAACGACCCGAGGAGGCGTCCTGCCCAGTAAATTATCCATTACCCGTTGACACTACCCCTGGAGTAGTGTAAAAGTCAGAGCTCGGGGCCTGTTGCTCTCCCCATAAATCAGCACAGTCAGTGTCTGACAGGTCGGCAGCTGGAATGACTTCCAGCCCGTCTTGGGAGGATCCGCGTTGTCAGGAGGAGTGATTCGCAGCGCCCTGGAGCGGCCCTCCCTGGTACCCGCCGGTGGCACCGCCCGTGTGCGCTGGGCTGGAATTAATTCACTACACGTCCCGTCTCTGTAAGGTGTTGCGTGCGTCGTAGTGCAAGGCATATGACCCCTCCTGAATTTTCTCTCCTCGGAGAGGCTATTGTGCATAAAGAATCTTCACGAGAATTTTCTTGGTCTCCAAGCATCGTAAGAGAAAGTTTGAAATAACCTGAATACCCAAGGAAGGCACATTAGTCAGATAAATTGTAGTATAACAAAAGGGGACATTAAATGTCTATTTAAGGTGACATATCTGAAGGGCGTTTTAATATTATGGAAGGTGGATAACGCTACGGCCGACGCCCTGGTGCAGGGTGGTGAGCACGCATGCAGGAAGTTCTGTAGGGTGTCTCTGCAGTAGTGGCATCGTGCTTTCCAAACGTGTAATTAAGTGCAAAGCCCTGGGGAGGGAGGCAGGGGCGAGACTGCCCGCTGCTGCGTTGCAGGGAGGCAGGGAAGACCTCTCTCTGTTGACTGCTGGGTGGTCCCAGGGTGGGAGCGATGGGGAAGAAGCCCACAGCCTTAAGTTACCGCCATCTGATTCCCCACGGAAGGCTTGAAGCAGCAAAGTGAAGTGCTCGGATGACTCGTAATGAGAATCGAGTTATAACAGCTCTAGGGTAAAACGTTCCAGTACAACTATTCCAATCGTTTCGGAGCTAGCACCCTTCTACTGAGCCTCGGCAAGAGGCCCCGGGCTGGAGGCCGAGGTGGGGAGGCTCATGTGGGAACAGGAGGGAGGGGAGCTAGCAGGGATCCAGGAACCAGACACCCTGACGGCAGGCCCCGGGCGCGGTGGCAGAACACATTCGGATTTCAGCTCCTGCGTTTGCTTAGCTTGAGGGTCACCACTGTCCTGCCCTTTGGCCTCAATAAAAAAGGAGAGTAACTTGAACCCCCCCCCCCCCAGAACAACAGCTGGCTTACCTGAAATGGAAAATTCCTTGAAACGGGATTTGCCAGCTCCCAAGGATTTTAAAGTTGTGAGGTCATTCTGCACTTGAACTTGGTTAAGATCAGGATTACCCAAATTGAAATTTGGGCCCTGTCCTGCAGTGAAGACTCCTGTTTCCCACGCCAATTCTTTCTGGCTTCGTTTCTTCTGTAAACTGTTGCAACTCTCACTCGTCTCATGGTTCCGAACAGTTTGGACATTTATTTTCCACGACTTGAGTCCCCGCACAGATTCTGCTAGGAAACTGTTTCTACAGCAAAGCCACAGCGGATCAATTCAGTCAAATAACCACTTGATAGAGGGGCGAGGGGGCCAGTCAAGGCAGAGATTTGGTGTCAAGTAAACACAGTAACGCGCCATTAATCGAACGGGGCGTCTTTCCCTTTCTGGCTAGTTGTTTTTTGTGTGTAGACAGAGCACCAATCTGCCCAGGTAGCATTTTCCTCTTTCCCCATCAACCCCTCTCTGTTCTCCTTCCTGGTGGCCCTGTGGACCCATCCCTGCTGCGTTCCCGGCCTACATGCCACAGTAGCTGAAAATGGAATTGTGGGAAGTCAGGGCCCAGGGGAGTCTGGAGCACTCCTGCCTAACAGCTCCCCCACCTCATCGCTGATAAAGACCGGGCCTGGGGGCCCCTGTGAACACTGCTGCACCGTGGGAAGTGATTCACAGGCCCCGGGGTCGCTCTGATTCACTGAATAGTGCTGGGGAACGAGACAAAGGCAAAGCTGAGCTCTACCCAAGTCGGGGGTGGGGGTGGGGGCGGGGGTGGGGGTTAGTTGGCTGTTTCCCTAGCCAGCTGTTTCTCTACTTTACACTGACGTCCTCAATGTGGGACATGGTCTTCAAGGGGAGCGCTGGGGCCCTGCCAATGCACTGTAAGGCTCCTTCCTGGTCTCTCTTTCCTGGTTCATCCCAATTGTCCTCTTTTCCTCCCCTCTGTGGACACCAGGAGCATGCCCCCTGACTGCTTTCAGTCTGACAATGAACATGGCCACTTGGTGCTGACACGTGAAAAGGAACCCGCTCTGAGGCCTGCACATCTGGGGGGAAATCCTGGTCTTCCTTGAATTCAATAGGCAGCTAATGAGTTTCCCATCCCTTCAGCTCTGGGAACTGCTTGTTGTGTCCCTGATGGGTGTTTGCAAACATAGAGCAGTCATCATACTTCCTTCCATTGCGAAAGAAGACTTTCCAAACTCAGAGGTGGATGGTCATTTAGGAAGGCTTGATTGGATTTTGAAAATAATTTAGAACAAAGTGTGTGTGTGTGTGTGTGTGTGTGTGTGTGTGTGTGTGTGTGTGTGTAAAGAAAATATCTTTATTGACATGGAACCATGGTGCTGGGAGTGGGTCTGGCAACCAGGAAAAAGTCTCTTCTGTCCCTTGAGTGACCATATCTAGGAGCGACCTTGTTGGGTTAGCAGGAAAGGAAGCTGTTTCCACCTTCTCACTTCGGCCTCTTCAAAAATCTTTTTTAATGATGAAGAGGTGCACAGATCATAGTACAGCAGATTGTAAGAGTTACCTTCGCCATCTTCTGCAGATGATGAATGTAGGTCATTTTATAAAAATAAGAGAGACGGAGGGAGATTGAAAGAGAGAAAGATTGATTCTGATGTGAGCATAAACACAGAAAACCATTTTATCTACAAAGCAATTCAATCTGGACCCCAGCCAGAAAGTACTAGTTAGGCTGTTGGTAAGTGATGAGAGAGCGGCAAAGGCTGACTTGAACGTAAGAACGTCAATCACTTGGACATGTACATGTTTGGTTCCCTGTAAGAAAGCTGCAGAAAATCCATGACCTAAAGCTCTGAACTTGGGTATTTCCAAGGAAAGCCCCTGACTTCCCCACTGTCTTAGATTTAATACAATTAATGAAATGCTCAACAGGCCCCAGAAGTGTTTTGTGTAATTAGATCAACAGCGGTACTAGGCATCAGCAGCTGAGATTTAGATTTCTCTCCACCCAAGACCCCTTAGGTTCAGTAGCGTATCCTAGTGGAAGGGAGAAGAAAACCTGAGAAAACAAAGAAATTAAATTGCTGATGCAATTAAGAACCCAGGATTTTCCTGAAGGCAAATGGCTGTATTCACAGGAGCAGTTGAGACTAAAAGGAAAGGGTTACTCAGAGATTACTCCGTGTGAGATACAATTCACTCCTGATGTTTTAATGAAACAGGGGTGGGTCTGAGGCCTGACAATTAAGTTCGCGAACTCATCCTAGAAAAAGTGCTACAGAACTCACTGCTGAAGATCACTATGGTCACCTTCCAAGTGCTCCCCTTGGGAAGCTGTGCACTGATGCCAGCACCTAGTCTACTCTTCAAAGCAATTTTGGAATTCTGTTGTCATATGGCCCTTGATACCCTGAATGTCACCAAAATGTCCTGCTTTCAATATTTCCTTTATCTTCGGGTAAAGAAAAAAGGCATTGGGGGCCAGATCAGGTGAGTAGGGAGGGTGTTCCAATACAGTTATTTATTTACAGTCTAAAAACTCCCTCACAGACAGTGCCGTGTGAGCTGGTGCATTGTTGTGGTGCAAGAGCCATGAGGTGTTGGCGCAAAGCTCATGTCGTTTTCGTGTAACTTTTTCATGCAGCCTTTTCAGTACTTCTAAGTAGTAAAGTTGGTTGATTGTCCAGTTGGCACAGATTCCTAATGAACAATCCCTCTGATCGAAAAAGGTTAGCAACATTGTTTTGACTCTTGATTTGGACAGATGGAACTTTTTGGTTGTGGAGAATTGACTGACTTCCATTGTGCACTTTGATGCTTTGTTTCAGAATCGTACTGGTACACCCATGTTTCATCATCAGTGATAACACAGCCCAAAATATCGCCCTGCCTCTCCAAACGGCCTTGGCAAACTTTGACTCTCCTTTGCTTTTGTTCATCGGTGAGCTCCTTTGGGACTATTTCTGCATACACCTTTCTCATATCAAGATTTTCAGTTAAGATTTTCTTGTTTCTCTATCGATTTTTATTTGGTCTGCTGTGCTTCTCACAGTCAGCTGACCTCTCTTCATCAGTGACGCTTTCTCTCCCCTGAGAAAAACATTTAATCCATTTGTGCACTGCCATTTTCTTCATGGCATTATCCCCATAAATTTGGACTAATATGTTGCTGATTTCACTTCCACTCTTGCCAAGTTTAACAAAAAATGTAATGTTTGTTCATTGCTCTAATTCAAGCTCTGACGTTCTTGGGACAACACAACAAAAACACACAACAACAAAAATGAATATCACTCAGCAAGACACCGCCACATGTTGAAATGAACACAGCTGTGAGACAAAGATATACCAAGGTTATGAAACCTTACATAAGTGCACAGTAGCAAGTTTGTGAACATAATTGTCAGACCTCATAGCAGTAAAATCCTTGTGCTTTAATATAATTCAGGTTAGTATTGTCAGCCTCATTTTACAGATTAAGAAACTGAGCCTCTAAGTCATCAGCAATCCTGAAGTCTAGAAGATTGCAGGGCCAGGACTCAAACCCAGAACCTGGGACTCTAGAGTTGGCATTGTATGTTATCTTCTTGCTAGTCATACCTTAACTAGCGTCACTGGAAAAAGATGATTTCACATATTTTTTTAAGTGAGGATGTGAGTGAGGGGGATAAAAATGTGGCCCCAAAGTCTCTAAAAAGGAAGAAAGCTCATTGGCATGCCAGGTCATGAAATGAGAGCACGGTGTGAACGTGAGCTAGTAAACCACAGTGCACATGGGAATGGCCCAGACACAATTGACTGCACCATCTGGAAAAATGGTGAAGCCTACGAAGAAAGAATGCCGAGCAGAAAAGTGATATGGGTTTATGTCAGGCAAAGATCAGTATCTCATGTTTCTTTTCACTTTGAGTAGTTTTCCTACTTATGACATGGCCCTTCGCCCTGAGCTGACTCAAGTTTATTGGTTGAGTGCAAAACAGGAAGAAAGTCGGTTGGGAACTGACATTCCTTTTAGATTGAGACTCTACCAGTGAAATTCCAACTTGGGCCAAACCTCTAGGACACTGGTTCCCAAGCAGTGGTACGCATACCCACTGGGGGTATATGTTGGGCCATTGAGGAGTACATAATCAGGACTGGCGAAAAAACAAGTAAAGTAAAAAAAAATGCAAAACATTAGTTATGGAACAATACATGTTAAGTTTGAATCACCGTTCATGGAGACACTTCAAAATTACATCACATTAGCAATCACATTAGGGCTATGAACCCTTCCTCCAAATCCCTCTTCTACCAATCATTACGCACGGTTCCAGAACAATCTGTTTGCGACATTTCTAGAACTTCCCCAAACATATAAAATACATCCATAGCCAGTCTGTTTGAGCAGTTGAGTTATTGACTGAGTAAAAGTAAGTGCATTGTCTTTAACCGTGATTCTCTTCAAGTAGTTTTTTTATTTAATGTTTAAACACTTGATCATCATTATCAATATTTAACTGTATTACGAATATTGTAAAATTAAATCTGTGGTTTGTACTTTCAGTGCAAGAATTTTTCTTTCCTAACTTACTACCTCATTTCCACTATTTTACATTAAGATAGGCACTGAGCAAAAGTGTCCGTATTTAAAAATAGCTGTTTTAAAAAGAAGGGGTACAATTTATAGACATGGGTTTAAAAGGGATGCACAGGTAGAAAAAGGTTGGGAACCATTGCTCTAGGATTTCAATGCCAAAGATTGCTTTCTTAGTAAACAGACTTGAAAGTTCTTCTTCCTCTTCTTTCACAGTCCTTGTGTTCTTCATCATTTTACCAGTAATTTGTAGGTTGGAAGAGAAAACCCTGCTCCCTGGATTTTAATACACTCATGGAGAGGAGGATGGGAGCTGGAAGGTTAAGTGCCAGCAGCTTAGAAGATAGGATCAGAATTCAAAATAGATCAGAAGAAATGCGAAAGGATTCATAAAGCAACAGTACAGCAAATGCTTGTTGAGTGAGTGATGAAAATGCAAGGAAGATGGGAGAGATGGAGAAGGAGGTTACAAAGCAAAAGGTCAGTGGATCATAGTTAGGGTACCTTTGCTTCTGAAATAGAAACCTAAGCTATATCATGACAAGTGTAAATACACTTCACCACGCCAGTTCATTGAGTGCCTATTTAATTCATTCTGTTGAGATTCTGATGAGACAGAGGAAAGGAAAATGAGAATCGCAATGATCAAGTAGACTGCCTCTTTGGCACTCAGAAGTTATTTTTTGGTAACTGCATTAAAATGTACTCTGCATTTCCCAGCTTTATTAGGGAGTAATTAACATACAGTAAACTGCATGTATTTAAAATGTGCACTACAGTGAGTTTTGATTTATACACACACCTGTGAAACCATCTCCACAGTCAAGATAATGAACTTATCCCCCTTCTGGGAATCTACCCAAAAGACTTGAAAACCTTTGTCCACAAAGAGTTATGTACCCCAATGTTCATTGCAGCGCTGTTCACAGTGACCAAAACATGGAAACAACCAAAG
>PVJL010000398.1:398659-432481 GCA_004026885.1 Lyroderma lyra | reverse complement strand
ATGGAAAGAGAAGTCACATTAGGTGGTGAACTTATTATACAACAAGTTGACAATGCACTGTAGAATTGTATG
This sequence comes from Lyroderma lyra, assembly GCA_004026885.1. NCBI lineage: Eukaryota > Metazoa > Chordata > Mammalia > Chiroptera > Megadermatidae > Lyroderma > Lyroderma lyra. Next base: position 432,409 of record PVJL010000398.1, on the reverse strand, counting down.
CCTGAAACCTATGTAATCCTTGCTAACAGATGTCACCCCCAATAAGTCTAACAATAAAAATGAATTAAAAAAAACAAGATCCCCCCCAAAAAAAGAAGATATAAAAAGTACAGATTGAAATGTGAACGATGGTTACCTTTAGATGATGAAATTTTGAAAGATTCTTTTTTTCTTACTGCTTTTCTGCCTTAAACACATCAATTCTGCCACTAGCCTCAAGAAAGAGGGTATGCTTCCATGCCTTAGAGGCCCTATGTATACCCAGAAAAATCATACTGAAAACATAGGAGTATCTTTCGTATTCTCTACCCCACTGTCAGCACTAACCCAGTGCAACCTGCCATTCTCAGCGTCCGTTCTCCTGACTAACATTGTCCAGGCCCTAGGGAAATACTTCTCCACATCTCTTGCTCTACAAAAGGCAACTGTGTTCAAATGCTGTAACGGTTTGGGTTTTGCTGCTAGCATCAAAGATAAACACTGCTTCAGAGCATGAAGAAGATTTGACTGGCAAAATGTTTAAGTAAGAAAGAAGACTTTTGGTCAAATCTTTTCTCTCAGAAAGCATGAATGCAACAGATTCTTGCATAGCTAAGCATCACTTAACAATAGAGTGAGGTATTCACTTTCTTGCTTCTGCTTATATTCCAATTTGTAGTTCTAAGGTACTTATGAAATTAGCAAGGTATTTGCAGCAAATGTATGAGTATGTGGTGACTGTAGTAGGCACTATTTCTAAAACGGCCTCCAATGATTCCTGACCTCCTTGTGTGTATGCCCTTGTGTAATCATCTCCCCTTGAGTGTGGGCTAGACCTAGTGGATTGCTTCCAATAAGTAGAATATAGCAAAAAGTAAGGGGATGTCACTTTCATGATTGGATTTTAGGACTCTGACTTCCTTCTTGCTAGCACACTCTATTGCTTTCTTGGCTCACATGCTTTGATGGAACAAGCTGCTATTATTGGAGAGGCCTATGTGGTAAAGAAATGAGAGTGGCTATGACCAGAGGGCCCTCAGCCCAACAACACATAAAGAACTAAATCGTGTCAACAACTAATAAATGAACTTGAAAGCACATTCCTTTTTTTTTTTTTTAAGAATTTTCAGTGTAGATGAAATAGTCTTTTATTTATTTATTTTGTATGTGGGTAGTTCCCTGGCCGGGAATCGAACCCAGGCCGCAGCGCTAATAGCACCAGCGCCGAAGCCTTAAGCCACTACACCACCAGGGAACTCCCATGAAAGCACATTCTTCCCCACTCATGCCTTCAGGTGGCATGGCCAATACCTTGATTGCAGACTTGTTAGGGACAGGAAGCGGAGGACCCAGCTAAATCATGCCCAGATTCCTAAAAAAAGTGTAAGATAATAAATATTCTTTCAAACCACTGAGAGACGGATAGTTTGTGATATAAAATACTTTAATACAGTGGCTGACAGACATTTTACAATTTTAAACGTTATATTTTACTCTCAAATATATAAATATGCCTGAACATAAACAATATATTCCATTGTGTCTACATACCACATTTTGCTTTCCCATTCATTTGTTGATGGACATTTGGGTTGTTTCCACCTCTTAGTTATTGTGAATAATGCTGATATGAACATGGGTATACAGCTTGCAGTGCTTTTTGTTAGGGAGAAAAACTTTTCCCAGAAGCTCCCCGGAAGATGTCCCCTCACATCTCGCAGCCTGAAATTGTGCCCCATGTTTAAGGCTAAACCAAAAGAAAGGGCCACAATGGTTGATTTAGAGTCTAAACTTTAGGCAAATTATAATTTATGCCTTGCAAGGGTGGAGGAAGTGTCCCTTCCCTGAAGCTTTTGGCTTTGAGGAGGAGGGTGGGTTCCATTATAAGAGAAAGATGTGAGTATTTAATCAAGTCAGTTACACTCTCTGCTGCCAAGGTGGTGGAGGCTACACTCACAGGTTGGAGTGAACCTCAGACTTACACTGGATTTCTGTTCTGAAACCTGGAGGCTGGTAAAAACTATCCCATATTCCTGCTATTCTCCCTCATCATCTTTCTTTTTGTGTTCTCTCCTGGGCTTCCTTTCCTGTGACCCCATCTCTCACGATGTTTCCTCCCTTCAAAATAGTTCCCTTCTTTCTCGGATGCTCTAATTTGCTACATTCTGATTCTCTTATTAGAATTTTTGCTTCACTTCCTGCTCTTAAGAAATACTGACTCTTCTCTGAAGACTCTGTCCCCCTGCAACTTTCTTGAATTTATGCTTATTTTTTTTTTTGTCATTTTGGCCTCATTTATTCATGAACACCAAATCCAGAAATGAGTTCAGCTCTCTCATTAGTCAATGCTACATCTTAATCAGTACTCCTTTGCTTTTATGTAAAAATCATGTTCCTTAAATTCCCTTGATTCCTTCTCTTCCTCACACTTCCTCTTGATTCTATTATCCTAATATCTCTGAACATTTTTTTTTTTTGCATTTTCCTCATTAGTAATTTCAGATATCCCATTTTTTTTTTAAACCTGAATTTTGAAAACCATGTCCCAAGTAATTGGTCTTTCCAGCCCAAGCCATTCTCTATAATACTGTAACCAGCAGCCTAAAATGCAATCCAATGATGTCACTTACTGAATGGTTTATTTTATAACCAGGTTAAAGTCCAAGATTCTCATCATAGTTATACAAGGCCCCTTTATGAAATAGCCTCCGCCTGTCTTTCTAGCCTTCCATCGTACCCCTCCCTGTAGTACTGCCAGTGTAGCCGGTGTTCCAAGGCACATCACATCCTTTAAGGTCCCCCACAGATAGAAGTCACAGGGTGATAAGTCGGGAGAACGTGAGGGAAACTCAACCACATCTCTTTGTCCTATTCATTGCCTGGCAAATGGTCTTGTGCTCCTTGAACAACAACTGTGCTTTCGCCATTTTCGTTGTCTGTCCTGCCTGTCATATAGAGATGCTAGCTTTCCTTTGAATAATGCCATCTTTTGAGTGAACTTTATACTACACATTGCTACTGTAATTTAATTCAACTTTGAAAAGTAATACATAGATAACATCTCTTAAAATGTGCATGCATTTTTTTGGCACCCCATATGTACACATATACACACAGGCAGCAGTAAATTGCTATCTTTCATGATTTTTCAATATCATTCTGATTAATCAAACATTCTGGTTTTAATAGCTATTTTATTATATAATCTGAATTATTAAATAAAAAAATAATGTACTAAAACATTATGTTGCTAAAACAACATAGTATGAATGAAAAGGGAGTTTCAGGGCCTCATTCATCACTGTGAACTCCCACAAACACTATGGAGAACCAATCATTCTGTACAAAATACTGTGCTTTGAGCTGAGAGAAACATGTTTGAGATTTGGTTCCTGCCTTTCAGAAGGTATACAAGCTATTATAAAGTTCTAGTTAAGTAAGTGCATAAGCACTTATTAAAAGTTGATGTTATACATATTTTACTTTCTGTTTTCCATTCTGATAAAGCTCTCTTTTCTTCATTTCCCTTAAATCTTTCCTAATTATCAGTATTATCTGTGTTTCAGAAACAGAAATTTGAGTGCCTACGCAGACTGCTCTGCCCCTAGCATAGTACATTTGTTGAACTAAAATGAACATGTTTTCCAATTTTAACTCCTGTGTGTTTCGCAATTGACTGTATTGGAAAGTCAAGACACATTTAGAGAAGGGAATATTGCTAAGCACTGCAGCTGCAAGAATCTCTTTTAAAAACCTAAATTCTGTTACATAAATTATGTATTTTTTAAACACTCTTCCACATTCGTTTACCCAATTGATCACTGAAATTGCTTTAGGAATATATGTATCAAATATTTAGTATATTTTTAAAGCTTTCTTAACAACATCCCTAATAAGTGGATGCAATTATGTATTTATTTACTACAAACACCGATGAATAAACTATAACCTAATTATAGTTTATCATTACCTCTGAATCATTCCAAAGGAAATATTTTCTTACTGTGTTCATGTTGTTTTGGTGCATGAGTATGGAAAGCAGCAGATTGTTTTCCATGATCATAGATTTAAAATATTTACTTGGTAGTGCTGCATAATTTAGTACCTGGAATTTGAAAGCAGTTTGTATGGTAGCTGATGCCATGTCAGTATTACAGAATATAATTTCCCCTTGTGACTTCTATGTGAAATTATAACAATGAAAACTATTCTATTCTGTTTTTTTCTAACTATTTAAATTCTGTTTTGCTGTAAAACCATAGAAAACCAATTTGTGGTATACACACAATTGTATTTTGTATAATTACTATATAGTTTATTTTGAGAATCCAAGCATTGTTTTTTATGGCTTGTTAATGCATGATATCAAAAATAAAATACTCATATATTTGTTCTTATAATCTAAGTTTTAATGAAAGTAATAAAAAGGCAACCAGACAGCTTGTTAGATGCATTTTAGCTGTCCTAAGAAATCAAACCAGAGTTCTGTGTTTTAAAATGTAGAACCGCAGGTATCTAATCAGGCAAGAAAACAGTTACCAGTATTTTGTTTGCTCACGCTACTAAATATTACATTTGTGATCTTGCTGTATCCTTTATGTGATTGGTTACTTGGTTGCCCTACCACATAATAAAAAATAGAATATCCAGTTACCTTTTTTTGTGAGAATAAAAATAATTCAAACTATAAGAAATTGAAAAATATTTTCACATTTAATTTTGAACTTTTAAACTCTGTATTTTGGAAGATTTTCTCTCCCATGTGTTTCATTGTCAGGTAATACAGACTGTTAATTTACTACTTCTAGCTCTTACTACAATTTCCTATGCAATTCAGGAGCATATCTGATAGTCCTTGTTCCAACACAATCTTGTAGCACTGTAAAATGACATTCCTTGATTACACAAGGATTACACATCCTTGATACTTTGATATAGGTATTTACATATACTCCCAACAATCGCTTGGTTTAAGGTACCTTCACAACAAGATAGGAGGGAATACTGCTATTTTTACCAAAGTAGGAGTTGAGAGCAACAAGGAATTTAATGAGTCCTGAAATCGCAATTGGTATTTGTGGGTGTCTGGGGCGGAGTGACGAATGAGGGGCGCATTGCATGCTGGATCTTGTAGTTCCGGCGACTGAGGAGACGGTGTGGTGTTGCGCAGCATGCTGGGAGTTGAAGTCCAATTGTTCAACAGGAACTCGTGGTAGGCACGATGTGGCTTGTTTATTAGGGACAACACTTACACATGGATACCTTCTCTTGGTTCTGCGCTTGCCGTAGTGATGACTTAAGTGCTGGGGGTGGCGAACAGAGAAAAAAAGAGGACGAAATCAGGGAAGCAGGGGCCCGTAGGCGGCTGTTACTGCTGCCGCCAATCGAAAGGATTTAGTGTCCCGGAAGTGGCTGACCTATTGGGTGTGAAGGGGAGGCTGTTCCTCTTACTACGGTGGCCCAGGGACAGGAGATACCTGTGGTGCGGCGCTGAGATCGGAGCGTCTGCGTTGTGCGGGCTGTTTTGTGGCTGCTTGCGTTAGAGCTGGAACGTTTCCCGGGTTGGTGGCTCTTGCACATCCTTTACACCTCTCCCGTTCTGTTTTGGTGAGGGGTCGACTTGAGGCTTAGAGGAGTCAGGAGAAGGTTGGGAAATTAATGTCTTGGTTCCCGAGTAACCGGGTTTCTTGTGTGTGTGTGTGTGTGTGTGTGTGTGTGTGTGTGTGTGGGTGTGGGTGGGTGTGGGTGGGTGTGGGTGTGTGTGTGTGGGGGGGCTGTCCTCATTGGAAACCCTGTGGCTAACAGTTTGGGCTTTCTGAGGTTTTTGGCTCCTCCCTCGTTCCTCCTTTCGGGTGTCATTTGACTTCTGACTCCTTGCCCTTTCTGGGCTGGAGAGCTAACGAGCCCTAAGCCTTCCTGTGAGCAGCTGTTTCTCCTCTTCTTGTGACTTTTTTTAGGTGGTACAGGCTCGACCTCTTATCCTCTAAGTTATGGCATACATTAAACTCTTTTCCTAGTTCTCCCCACTGAAGAAAAGGAATAGAAAACCGAAAACCCCCCAAAATCCCAAAATTGAATCTCTAAGGTCTCAATATTCTCATTTTTCCCATTTGGCTGTTTTGTTGTGTTTTTTTTTTTTTTTTTAAATTGCTTCAGATCGCAGCTTACTTCCCTGAATATATTAATGCTTTCCCATCCAGACATTAGCATTGTTACTTTATTCGTTCTCTCTCAACCTCAATTCTTCTGCCGCCATCTACATCTAAGGTTTTTTTAAAGTTGGTTGCTTGAATATGTATTTATGATGACTGGTGAATAGGAAAGACGTCAATGGTCAACGCAGTATGACCCTGCTTATTTAATTTAATTATATTAAGATTTTATTGGCTTACATTTTCGTTTTGTATTGATTATTTTTCCACAAGGAATTAGTTGCTACCATTAATTACTTAGATGGGATGTTTTTTTTCTCTTTCCTATTAGGAACATGTGTCCTAAGTAGAATTTTGCAAGATTTTCTGTCAATAGCAGATAGACACAAGGAAATACTTTTTCCTTGGTTGGTTGTGATTTGTTAATTATTAGGTTGGTACAAAAGTCATTGCGGTTTTTGCATTGTTGAAATTTGCCTTTTGATACTGGAACACATTTTAAAATAAATGTGGTTATGTTATACATCATTTTAATGTGCATTTCTTGCTTTATTTTTTTTTTTGCTAATGACTTATTACTGGCTGTTTATATTTATTTTAGACTATGGAAATTATGTTAGACAAAAAGTAAATTTGAGTGATTGTCTTATTTGAGTTAAAAATGGGTTGTAAAGCCAGCAGAGACTGCTTGCAACATCAGCAACGCATTTGGCCCAGGATCCGCTAAGGAATGTACAGTGCAGCGGTGGTTCAAGGAGACCAGAACCTTGAAGATGGGGAGTGTAGAGGCCGAAAGTTGACATCGACCAATTGAGAGTAAACATTGAAGCTGATCCTCTTATAGCTACATGAGAAATTGCCGAAGAACTCAATGGCGACCATTCTATGGCCATTTGGCATTTGAAGCAAATTGGAAAGGTGAAAAAGCTTGGTAAGTGGGTGCCTCATGAGCTGACCGGAAACAAAAAAAATTGTCCTTTTGAAGTGTCATTTTCTCTTATTCTACTCAACAACAATGAACCATTTCTCCATCGGATTGTGATGTGCCATGAGAAGTAGATTTTAAATGACAAGCAGCGATGACCAGATCAGTGGTTGGACCTTTAAGAAGAAGCTCCAAAGCACTTCCCAAAGCCAAACTTGCACCAAAAAAGGTCATGGTCACTGTTTGATGGTACGCTACTGGCCTGATCCACTAGACCTTACTGAATCCCTGTGAAACAATTACGTATGAGAAGTATGCTTAGTGGATCAATGAGATGCACTGAAAACTGCAGCGCCTGCAGCTGGCCTTGGTCAACAGAAAGGGCCCAGTTCTCCTCCACAGCAATCCCCAACCACACATTGCACGACCAGTGCTTCAGAAGTTGAACAAATTGGGCTATGAAGTTATGCCTCATCTGCCATATTCACCTGACCTTGCCAACCAAATACACTTATTCAAGCATCTTGACAACTTTTTGCAGGGAAAAACTCTTCCACAGCCAGGAGGGTGCAGAAAATGCTTTCCAAAGAGTTTGTTGAATCCTGAAGCACAGATTTTTATGCTGCAGGAATAAACAAACTTATTTCTCATTGGCAAAAATGTGTTAATTGTGATGGTTCTTAATTTTGATTAATAAGGATGTGTTTGAGCCTAGTAATAATGATTTAAAGTTCATGGTCCAAAATTGCAATTACTTTTGCACCAACCTAATAGATTATGAGTCTTTGAAAGTACCCAGAAGGATTGGAAGGTAACGTCTGGAACTTTACCTTTCCAAAGAAATTTTGGAACTTTCTGGAATGGCCATCGGAGCTCTCAATGCACCCAAAATCTGATGATTAAATTTGTGAGCTTGCCACTGTGTGTGCTTACATTGGCAACACTGTACAAACAACTCGGTAAGGTGCTGCATGGTGGCAAGTTTACAGATTTCATTGCCTGATTTTGGGTATGACGACAGCTCTGATGGCCATTCCAGAAAAAGAGTTCCAAAATTGCTTTGAAGGGTGGGCTAGGCGCTGGCATTGGTGCACAGCTTCCCAAGGGGAATACTTAGAAGATGACTTTTTTCCTAGGATGAGTTCGTGAAATTAATTGTCCAACCACACACACACACACACACACACACACACACACACACATCGTATATGTAGTACAGATATATTTTTACTTGGGATTTGGCAGTAAGTTGGGCAGCTGGTTAAATTTTCACTTCAGTTGGTGTATATGTAAATATAAATGTGTATTTTTTTTCTTTTGTATGTGGGTGGCTCCCTGGCTGGGGATCGAACCCAGGCCGCAGCGTTGACAGCACCAGCGCCAAAGCCTTAAGGCACCACACCACCAGGGAACTCCCTAAATGTGTATTAATAATATCTGTCTTATAGAGTTGTAAGAATTATATGATACAATATATGTGCATAAGCTAACGGAACTCCTGGTAAAGAGTTTGTGTATATTATTATACGTCTGAGATCATCTGGACTTCTGTGACATTTTAATTTCGAGTTCCTTATAACTAATAGATCTCAACTGGAGAAAAAGTTGTTTGGTAGTCATATTTGGTTTTGGAGAAAATATTATATATTGTTTGTTAAGATTATTTCTTTTATTTTTAGCCAAACCTTTCTGAACTTTGTACTTGCTTTTGACTCTTTGGATAGGGTGAAGAGTATGTAGTTAGATTTTATGAAGTCTGATCAGCTGCTCTAAAGTCAACTTAATTCCCACCCTACTTTTTTCCTGCCAACTTTTTTTCATTTGAAAGTTTCATATGTATAAAAAGTTGAAAGAGTAGTGCAATAGTAACTGTATATGACTCACCTAGATTCACTGGTACTTAATACTATGCCTCATTTGCTTTCTCTCTTTTTCTAAACACACACACACACACACACACACACACACACTTTTTTTCTTGCTTAACCATTTGAAAGTAAGGTGGAGACATTATGAAACTTAACTACTAAATACTTCATCATGAGTCTCCTAAGAACTAGGACATTCTCCTACATAACTATAATGCCATTAGCATACCCAAATTACTCGGCCTTAACATTATAATATTTTCTAATGTACACAGGACATACTAAAAAATTCAAATTTTCCCAAATGTTCCAGTAATGTCTTTATAGCCTTTGTGTGTGTGTGTTTGTGTGAAGTATGTATTTGTTTTTGTTTTTTTTAATTTTTTTATTATATTTATTGGAGTGACATTGTTCAATAAAATTCTATAGGTCTCAAATGTACAGTTCTGCCATAGATTATCTGTATATTGCACTGTGTGTCACCACACAAAGTCATATCTCCTGTCACCGTGTATTTGTCCCCCTTTACTCAGTTCTACCTTGTCATCTCCCCTCTTACCCTCTAGTAACCACTAAAGTGTTATCTGTGTCTCTGAGTTTTTGTTTGTTAGTCTTGTTCATTTGTTGCTTTCAGTTTTATACCTCACATATGAGTGAAGTCATAGGGTTCTTAACTTTTTCTGTCTGACTTATTTCACTTAGCATGATAATCTCAAGGTCTATCCATGTTGTTGCAAATGGCAGTATTTCATCTTTTCTTATTTCTGAATAATATTCCATTGTTTATATGTACCATGGCTTCTTTATCCAGTCATCTATTGAAAGACACTTTGGTTGTTTCTATGTCTTGGCCACCTTGAATAATGTTTTCCAATCAACATACTTTTATAAGCTTTCTTCATCAGATTAGTCAGTGGTAGTCTTCTGATAAGGAATTGCAGATACCAGTTTTATTTGAGCCCAGCATGAAGGGAATACATTTATGTAGTTACTCTTTGGCACAGGTTCCTATAATTCTTTTTTTTTTTTTTTTAATACTAAATCCAGTCAGAGATTATGAATTGTATTTAGTTGTCACATCTCTCTATTTTCATTTATCTAGAACAATCCCTACCTTTTCTTTTTTTGCCTTTTTTTTTGGGGGGGGGAGTCTTTCAAGATGTTGACATTTTTAGAGTCCAGGCCAATTGTTTTTCTAGAATGCCAGCAAAATGAATTTGCCTGATTGTTTCCTCACAGTTTCAGGTTAAATCATTTTTTTCAAGACTTTTACATAGGAGATGTTGTAAATATATCAGGACTAATAAAATGATAGTTTGTCCCATGATTGGTGATGTTAAGATTGATCACTTGAGTTAGCCAGATTTATATATGCTAAAAGTATCTTTTCCCTTTTGTACTTAATTAATCTATGGGGGTAATACTTTGATATCATTGGATACTTTGTTTCCTAAAAAAATTTTTTTTTTCTATTTAGTGGTTTTAGTAGCCACTGATGATCCTTCCCTGAATCAATCATTGTATTGGTGGCTGCCAAATAGTGGTTTTCCAGTTTTCTCAATCCTTCTACATATATTGGTTGGCTATTTTCTGTAAAGAAGAGCTATTTCTCTCTCCTTTTATTATATTTTAGTGTCATTATGTACCCAATAATTCCTTACAAAATTTTTTATCCACTGTGTTATAACGTGTTACTGTTATTCTTGTCGGTAACTAAATTATCTCAAGTTTGGTTAGTCCCTTGAAAGTAGTTCCTCTGCCCTTTGCGTATGTCCACAGTGTGTTTGGATACATTCTTGCTTTTTGTACAATAGGATGTTCCAGGCTCACCTTGTGTATTCCTTGCTTGAAAACTGGAATCAGCCATTTTATGTTGGAGTCCTGGTTTGTTTTAGTGGGAAATTTACTTATAAATCAAAATTTGGGCACTGACTATACAGTTAATCCTTGAACAGTGCAAGGGTTAGGGGTGCCAGCCCTTGTGTAGTAAAACATGCTCATAACTTTTGGCTCCCTTAAAACTTAACCACTAATAGCCTACTGTTGACTGGAAGCCTACTGAAGCGAAAAATATTTAACATGTATTTTGTATGTTATATGTATTATATACTGTATTCTTACAAATAAATTAAGTTGGAGAAAAAAGTTATTAAGAAAGTTATAATGAAGAGAAAATACATTTACAATATTTATTGAAAAAAATCCACGTATAAGTGAGCCGCACTGTTTAAACTTGTGTTACTCAAGGGTCAACTGCTCTCAATTACTGCTTCAAAGTCCTGTAAGTGGGGACACACAAACACACAGACATCTTTTTTTGAAGAAATCATGAGTTTATAGGGGATACCTTAAATTCATATTAAAAACCACAGAGTTCATCTTCGCCTTCTCTCATTTCATATCTGTATCTCCCTTTTCATAATAGGGAGATACAGATATGGCTAATGTTTTCTGATTCTCAACCACATCAATGTATTTACTCATCGAATCTGTCCTACAACACACATAAGATAGTTTTGGAATTACTATACCGATAACAACAGATTTACCAAGTATAGATTTCTTTGCCACTTTGTGTCCTTAGAATATATTCCACTAAAGATGTGTAGTCAAAGTAGGTGTTTAAAGTTATTTGAGGGAGTTCCCTGATGGTGTAGCCGCTTAAGGCTTCGGCATTGGCGCGGTCAGTGCTGCGGCCTGGGTTCGATTCCCAGTCGGGGAGCTACCCACATACCAAAAAGAAAAAAAAAAAAAAGTTATTTGAATTATTTTTTTGTGTGATTATGTTACTAATTTTAAAATGCTAAGTTTCTACTAAACTATGTTTTAATAGACTCTTTCTATAAAAGCAGTTATCTGTAAAACTATTAAAGTAGACACAATAATTTAATGCTTTATCATAACACGTAGTTTATAGGGAACTCCAAAACAATTATATCAGATAGAGAATATACAGTTTTTATCTTTGTAAGGCTTTATACTTGTAGCTCTATTTTTAAATTGATATATTATTTAAAATTAGAAATGATGAAAAAATGACATCAAACAATCCCTTTTATAAGCCAGAACAATTGCATTTGTGAACATTTTAACAATGTTCTTATTTTGAGTGATGGTACAATTCAAGCATTAATCTTTAGCAGTAGGCATAATCGTTGTTGGTACTTTAACTCATTCCTAAGAAATATGGCTAATGTTATCCTGTATTTACAACCATAATAGAAAGATTTATGTTATTTGTATGTCCATAGTCTTTGTATTTGAAGAATGCCGGTTGTGTTACCCTGTGATATTTTTCATGTGTAAATATTCTTTGGAAAGAGGGAAATACTTCTCTTACTAATTATAACACTTGTATTTTTATTGTGAGACATAACTATGCACAGTCTTGAGATCTGGTTAGTTACAAACATTTTGCTTATTAGAATGTCAGTAATGAGGACAGGAGCTGTATTTCATGGCTCACTGTATCTCTCATAGTGACTTATAGAAGTAACTCGGGGGTTCCCTAGTGGTATAATGACTAGGACTCTGCACTCTCAACACCATAGCCTGGGTTTGATTCCCAGCCAGGGGACCACCAAAAACAAAGCAAAACAAAAAGAAATAACTCAAATACTTGATGAATAAATAAATTGAGATATTTTATTTTTAAGTGATGTAATTACTAGTCTCAATAATATGGATTTACCTTATTCTTGGCAAACATAATGGAATGGGGCTTGGATGAAAGCTTATCCGTATTTACTTGTTACAAACGTGTCTCAAACTGAATTCCCCATCCTCTCCTTAGCCTTTTCCTCTTGTGTCCCTGTTTCTGTTCATGGCATCATTATCTTAGACATCAGACCTGAAATCTGTATGTGAGCATCTAAACATTAATATTATGTATTTCTGTGATGTTGCTAGTTCTGCCATCTCAGCGTGTTGCTTATATCTCAGTATTTCTTATCCCTTAGCAGTACCCTGAGTGAGGCCCTCAGTGCCACTCACAGAAAACAGTCTTCCCACTAATTGAAGGAACTGAGAATATTTAATATGGAAAACAGACAGTGGAGGTGGGGCGGAGTAGGAGGTATGTCTTTAAATATCTGATGGGCCATCAAATGGGAGAGGGATTAGTTTCAGAGGGCAAAACCAGGGCCTATTAATGGGAACTAAAAGACACAGTCTTTTGGTTCCCTATGTCTTTCAAGCACGTGTAATTGTTTAAAATTAACCAGTATCGTGTACTCTAGAACAGTTATGTTAGTAGAGAAAAAATAGTGTAAAACATTATCAGACTTTTAAACTTATAGCTGTATTTTTAGTTCAGCACTCATTAAGTGCTTGCGCTCCCTGTTCTAGAAGTGTTCATGCTGAGGCTGGGTGAATATGCAAGGGTGTTGTAAAGGAGATCTCACGACTTCTGGATGGTTAAACCTGATCAGTGATTACTGTGTCTGAACCAGAGAGCAGACAGATTCCTGCGGATGGGAATGATATTTTTTTCAGTTTTTTTATATTTACACATTTTCTTTAACTGCTCCTCCCTACCCCACACACTGTAGGCAAGGAGCTATTACTAATACATTGGAGTGTATTGTGTGGAAAAATACTCAAAAACTATTATTAGTATTACTGCTTAGTAGTTATTAGATGCATTCTAAGTTCCCTTTCAATTCTGAGATTCTGAAATCGTTTAATTCTTGTAGAGATTAAGGTTATTTTGTTGACTAAATGATTTGACTTGATATGTTACTTCATATACGTAGACTACATATTTAACAGTTCTCCAAGTTGCATTTTAAAGTATGGAGTCAGATTAATAACGTCTACTCTAAGACCAAGGTCCATAAGTTTAGTACTTACGTTTTTTTTCTGTGTATTTTAATGTTTTAGATGTTATATTTAGGTCTTGGATCCATTTTAAGTTAATTTTTATGTATGGTGACAAATAGCAGTCTAGTTTCATTCTTTTGCTTGTGGCTTTCCAGTTTTCCCAGTATCATTTATTGAAGAGGCTTTCTTTTTTCTATTGTATGTTTTTGACTCGTTTGTCAAAAATTATTTGCCCATGTATATGTCAGTTTATTTCTGGGCTCTTAATTTTGTTCTTTTGGTTGGTGTGTCTGTTTTTTTGCCAATACCATGCTATTTTGATTATTATTACTTTGTAGTATAATTTGAAGTCAGGGAGTGTGATACCTCTGGTTTTGTTCTTTTTTCTCAGAATTGCTTTGGTTATTTGGGATCTTCTATTTGGTTCTGTACAAATCTGATAATTTTTTATTCCTTTAAAAAAAATACCATTGGTATTTTGATGTGGATTGCATTAAATCTGTATAATTTGGGTAACGTGGTCATTTAAACTATGTTCATTCTTCCAATACATGAACACAGAGTATCTTTCCATAGCATATGTCTTCTTCAATTTTTTAAAATAATTCCTTGTAGTTTTCAGTGTGTGTGTGTGTGTGTGTGTGTATATATATATATATATATATATAGAGAGAGAGAGAGAGAGAGAGAGAGAGAGAGGTTCTTCACATTCTTTGTTAAGTTTATTCCTAATTTTTAATTTTCTTGTTGCAGTTGCAAATGGAATTGTTAAATAAGCTGTCGGAAAAAGTAAAAAACTGTATGATTTTACTCACACGTGGGACATAAAAAAGAAAGCCACAAATGAACAAACAAGACAAGCAAACAAAAAATTATAGACACAGACAACAGTATGGTGATTACCATAGGGAAATGGATTGGGAGGGAGGTAAAGAGGGTAAAGAGGATCAAATATGTGGTGATGGAAGGAGACTTGACTTGGGGTAGTGAACATAACAATGCAATATACAGGTGAAGTGTTACAGAATTGTATGCTTGAAACCTGTATAATCTTATTAACCAATATCATCCCATTAAATACATTTAATAAAATGAATTAAAAATAAATCATGGAGGCTTCAAACATTCAGAGTTGCCTTGGACTCATCAGAGGTTACTAAAGTTCTGACATAATTAAAATTTGTTTATCAAAGTATGCTAAATATATGTACTTAGAGATAAGATCAAGGAATGCTTAAGACAGCCCAAATATTATGAATGATTCTTATTGTAGTCTTCAAGTAAACGATTGAGGTAATTTAAATTCTTTATGTCTCATTTAGGTTGGTTATGATGATGACTTTACAGTCTGTGAACATGTAATACTTAGAGCTGCACGAGTGGAGACTTTTGCCTATAGAAACTTGATACAAGTCATGTGCGAGGGTAAATAAATGTCTGCTCAGTCCTTAGTTTCTTTCATAGATGTTTTACCTTTTAGATTCAAGGGAAGGACACATAAATAGTGCATTTTATTTACATCATCATTGTAAAGTAGGTGTGCATTGATTTAGTGTTTTTAAGTGGAGGATGTGATTCTCAGGAATCCTAACAATATTTATAAGATATATTCTTGAGGCAAAACCACCTCATTAGTCTTTTTGCTATCAGCTCTTTATTACTCTTGTAAAAGCCAGATTTTGAACATGTGCATCCTTATCATGTTGCTTTTCCTTTTCTCAGTATTTTTGTCATTATCTCTTACTGCCATCTACTTTGCCTAACCCTTGGATCTGAAAGGGGACTATCCAAATAAATATTATCATGCTCTCCTTTCTTCATATTTGCCACTTAAAAAAAAGAAGCATGCCACGTTTACTAACTGAACACGATGTTCAGTGCATGAAGATAGAAGATTGACAAGTATAGATAAAGAGAAGGAATAGAAATGGATACAACTGTTGATGTTTCTGTAAACAAAGAACTGAAATTGGGATAGGAAATAAGAGAGCAGAGATCACAGACCAACATACCGAGAGACATTCAAGGTCAGACAAGGGATTGATACTTGTTACTAAAAATGCAAGCAGGTAGAAAAGGTTGCAGTAGGTAAAAAACTTAGAGCAGAACTCAGTTCATTTTATTTGATGGTATAGCTAAAAGCACATCAAAAATTCTAAATCAATATTCATATTTCATCTTGCTGCAGAATACCATTTGGGGAAGAAGCCCAAGCATGCACAAATCCTGAAAGTCTGCAGTGTTTTTATCGGTGGTACTATGTGACAGATATATTTTGTACAATCAGTCCTCAAAGTTCTGTCTGTCAGGAACTTTTACTTAGCTTTAAATCCTCAGTGGATAAACTATTCTGTCTGTTGCCATATGGGCGAGGCTGATTACCTTCATCTGCCCTTCAAGGACAGTGATTTGAGAACCCTTTCCATTTATCAGTTCACAATTTATTGACTGTCTTAATGTGTGGTTATGGTTAGAAAAGTGACTCTCTGAAAATGACATTTGGGTCTCAATTGATGATTTCTATATCAAATGTAGCTGAGCCTTCCAAAAAGACTCTGCTTAGTCTTCACTCTGCTTCTCACATCATTAACAGTAAAGTTTAGTGATAAACTTCCTAAATTATTTGTGTTTGCTGAGATAAAATAGAGTTTTCTCCCCTTCAATGCTATTATCTTTTAATTAAAAATGGATTTGTCACGTTGTAAACAGTGAACAGAAATAGTGGATGGTAAGATTTGTTGTAATGTGCATTAGTAAAGAAAGTTTACTTGAAATGAGTTAATCAGTTTCTCTCAAGTTTAAAAAATAAACAATAAATCCCTTCTAAAAAGTGTTTGGAAATTGTGAAGAATGTAATTTTGGTGGTTTCCCAGACTGAAGCTCTGACAACATTACATAAAATAACACAAGAATTTTGGCATATCAGTTTGATCACTGGGTCAGTCAAATTAGATATTTTAATTAACATGGGAGATTGAAGTATACTGGATAATGGGTAGATTATCACTTCATTTTATAGTTGATAGACAACGAATTTTATTTTGTTTATTATTTTTTTAAAAATCAAAGAAACTTTTGGAAAGGGAACTTTTGGAAGGATAAGGATAGGTTAGAATTTTGCAATGAGATTACTACTCTTAAAGTTTATTGTGGTTTCTTCATTTGTGTTTTTTGCTCATTTGTAGTTAAACTAAAAGTACTGTTTGTCTTGCCTTCCCTTGGCTTTTCTCACAGATATAAAGAAAATATTTTAATGGACTAAATGGACTCAATTATAAATTTATTTTTTTTCCTCTTTCAAAGTCACACTTATTTTAAGGAGAAACAAAAGTTATGAATTAAGGGATATTCACCAAGTTCAGCCAAAGCTGCTCTGGGGAATTACATTGAGGAAGTTAAAGTTTTCTACATGACTAAACAGCTGAATCCAGTGTCTTTAAGAACCACAAGAATAAAGTTGTTTATCTTAAAAAGGAAAAAGCACTTTGTCTCAGCATATTTATCTTGCTTATAGGCTGTTTAGGAATTTTGTAATAGACTGTCTTCTTTGCAGATTACTTAGTTGAGCAGTTTTAGTTGTTTTGTTATTATAGAATTCAATATAACCAGGGCACATTTGTTATTTTATGTATTAAATTTTTCATTTGAGCAATTTAGTTTTGATTAATTTTGTTGTTATTTTAAAGGAGGCTCAATATAAACAATTTAAATAAAAGTACAAAAAGAGAAAGTAAAAATGATATTTCATCTCTTAGAGATTCTACTTTTAACATTATGGACTTTTAGACATTGTTTTATGCGTGTGTGTGTGTGTGTGTGTGTGTGTGTGTATACATACAAATTACATAGGCATATAGATGCATACATCATATTCACGCTTCTCTCTTTTTTTCACTCTGTGCCCTAGATAGCTTTTTAAAAAAATAATTAATCAACTTTATTTTTTTAGAGCAATTTTAGGTTTATGGTAAAATTGAATGTATACAGAGTTCCCATATAACTCCTGCTCCTCAACAATACAACTTCCCCACTATCAACATACTGTCAACAAATGATTTGTTTGTTACAATTAGTGAACCTTCAGTGATACTTCATTATCACGCAAAGTCCATAGTTTACCTTAGGATTCACTCTTGGTGCTGTGTGTTCTGTGGGTTTGGATAAATATATAATGACATGTATCCACAATTGCAGTGTACAGCGTAGTTTCACTATTCTAAAAATCATCTGTGTTCTGTCAAATCATCTTCATCTCACCCCTATCCCCAACCCTACCCCCAAACCCCTGGCAACCACTGATCATTTCACTGTTTTCATAGTTTGGCCTTTTCTAGAATGTCATACAGTTGGAATCATACGTATGTAGTTTTTAAAAATTGGTTCCTTTCACTTAGTAATATACATTTGATTTTCCTTTTGATATTTTTTCATGGCTTGATAGCTCATTTCTTTTTAATGCTGAATAGTATTCCATTGTCTGGATGCACCATAGTTTATCCATTCACCTACTGAAAGACATCTGATTGTTTTCAGGTTTTGGCAATTATACTTATGCTGTAAACATCCAAATGCAGGTTTTTGTGTGGGTATAAGTTTTCATTTCGTTTGGGTAAATACCAAGAGTACAATTGCTGGATCATATAGTAAGAGTACATGTATTAATAATTTTATAAGAAACTTGCAAACTGTCTTCCATAATAGGTGTACCATTTTGAATTTCTCTGAGCAATAAATGAGAGTACCTATTGTTCTACAGCCTTATCAGCATTTGGTCTTGTCAGTTTTCTTTTTTATTGGTTTCACCCATCTGACACCTTTCATGGCTATTATAATATAGCCACTCCTTATTTAACGACCTACCTGTTTAACTACTCCTTGGACTTATAAACATTTCTCCAGTGCAGGGTATCCCCTTTCTGAGTCTGTGTGAGTCTCAAGAATCCCCTTTCTCAGTCTTTGTCTTATTTCTGCAGTTGGTTGGTATTTACTGCACGAAGCATTTGCAGTCATGCAAGAAAACATATTTCATTTAAAACTATGGTGTGTGATTATCTATTGAAAAACACAAACCCTGTGGTGCCAAAATGGCAGAAGACATTCAGCTTTAAGCTCCTCACTTATTGACCAGTTTGTTTAGTGACCTAGTTGTAAGAATGGAACTCGGTTACTAAGGGAGGAGTGCCTATACCATTGACTATATTCCCTATGATACACTCTATATCCCATGACTGTTTATATATATTTTTAATGTTTTTTTTTTTTTTTTTTTTTTTTTTTTTTTTTTTTTTTTTTTTTTTTTTTTTTTTTTTTTTTTTTTTTTTTTTTTTGGTGGGGGGTAGTTCCCTGGCTGGGAATTGAACCCAGGCTGCGGCATTGAGAGCACCAAAGCCTAGCCACTACACCACCAGGGAACCCCCTATATATTTTAAATTATAGTTAACATTCAATATTATTTTAGATTAGTTTCAGATATACAGCACAGTGGGTAGGCATTTATATAATTTACGATGTGGTCTGTGTTTTGAACATTGGCCATTCTAATAGTATGTAGTGGTATCTTGTTATTGTTTTGATTTGTTTTTCCTGTTAACATATGATGTGAAGCATCATATGCTCACTTGCTATCTATCTTCTTTGGCGAGGTGTCTGATACGGTCTTTGGCTCATTTTTAAATTGGATTGTTGATTTTTTTTTGTTTTTGTTTTTTTAGTTTTAAAAGTTCTTTGTATATTTTGGATAACAGTCCTTTATCAAATGTGTCTTTTGCAAAGATTTTTCTCCCAGTCTGTGACTTGTCTTTTTATTCTCTCAACATTGTCTTTTTCAGAGCAGAAGTTTTTAATTTTAATGAAGTCCAGCTTGCCAGTTATTTCTTTTCAGAAATAGTGCCTTTGGTGTTGTATCTAAAAGGTCATTGCCATACTCAAGTTCATTTAGGTCTTCTAGGACTTTAATGTTTTGTGTTTCACATTTAGGTCTGTAATCAATTTTTAGTTAATTTTTTAAAAGGGTGTTATAGTCTGTGTCTAGATTCACTTTATTTTTTTCACATGTGAATGTCCTAGTTTTTCCAGTACCACTTATTGAAAAGACTGTCTATGACTTAATTTTGTCTTTGCTCTTTTGCCAAAGACTAGTTGACTATATTTATGTGGGTCTATTTCTGTGCTTTCTATGCTGCCCATTGATCTATTTGCCTGTTCTTCTCCTAATACCACATTGTTGTGGTTACTATAGCTTTATAGTAAACCTTGAGGTTGGGCAGTGTCAGTGTCCCTTAGTTCTTCAGTATTGTGTTGGGTATTCTGGGTCCTTTGCCTCTGCATATGAACTTTTGAATCAGTTTTGTCAATGTCCACCAAATAACTAGGTGGAAGCTTACTGAGATTGTATTGAATTTTTAGGTTAATTTGGGAAGATCTGATGCCTTGACAATATTGAGTCTTCCTATCCATGAACATGGAATATCTCTCCATTTTAGTTCTTCATGATAGCTCTCATTAGAGTTTTGTCGTTTTCCTCATATGGACTTTATACATACTATGTTTGTTGTATGGGAGGATAGGAATGGTAATGTGTTTTTAATTTCAATTTCCACTTGTTCACTGCTGGTATATGGGAAAGTGATTGACTTTGTACATTAACCTGTATCCTACAGTCTTGCTGCAGTCACTTATTAGTTCCAGGAGTCTTTTTTTTTTTTCGTCACTTTTTGAAAAATGTCTTCATTGACGATGACGTAATTTCTGAAGACAGTTTTGTTTCTTTGTGATTTGTCTTGTCTTGCCTTACTGCATTAGCTAGGATATCCTATACAATGTTGAAAAACAGTGGTGAAAGGGGACAACCTTGTTTTGTTCCTGAGCTTAGTGAGAAAGCTTCTAGTTTCTCAACATTAAGTATGACGTTAGCTGCAGGTTTTTTGAAGATGTTCTTTATCAAGAAGAGGAAGTTTTCCTTTCTTCCTAGTTTGCTGAGAGTTTTTGTTATGGATGGATTTTGTTAAATGCTTTTTTTTTATTGATTTTCTCATGTACTTTTTCTTCTTCAGCCTGTAAATATGATGTATTACATTAATTGATTTTTTTGATGTTGAACCAGCCTTGCATACCTTGGATAAATCCCATGTGGTTGTCATATAATATATTTTTTTTCTTACTGATCTTCTCACACTGAGTATAGTGTCTGCAGTACACCTTAATTCTTTTTATGCATTGTTGAATTCAATTTACTAATATTTTATTGAGGATTTTGCATCTATGTTCATACTGGTTGGTATTTTTCTATTTTTGTAACGTTTTTGACTGGTTTTGATATTAGGTAATGCTGACTTCATAGAATGAGTTAGGAAGTATTTCATCTGCTTCTGTCTTCTAGAAGAAATTATAGAAAATTGGTGTAATTACTTTCTTAAATGTTTGGTAGACTTCACCAGTCAAGCCATCTGGGTCTGACGCTTTCTGTTTTGGAAGGTTAATGTCCATGGGATCTGTAGTGATGTCCCCTCTTTCATTTGTGATATTGGTAATTTGTGTCATCTCTCTTTCTCTTAGTCTGACTAGAGTCTTATAAATTTTATTGATCTTTTCAGAAAAATAGCTTTTGGTTTTGTTGAGTTTCTCTCTTTCTGCCCTAAATTTTATTATTTCTTTTTCCTGTTTACTTTATGCTCTTTTTCTAGTTTCCTAAAGGGGAAGCTGAGGTTATTGATTTTAGATTTTTCTTCTTTTATAATATATGCATTCGATGCTATACATTTTCTTGTAAGACTTTTGTTGCACCCCACAAATTTTGTTATTGTATTTTCATTTAGTCTAAAATACTTTAAAATTTCTCTTGACATTTCTTCTTTGACCCATGTATTATTTAGAGATATGTTGTTTAATCTTCAAGTACTTTGGGATTTTCCAGCTACCTTTTCATTATTGATTTTTAGTTTAATTACATTGTGGTAAGAGCAGACATTATATGATTTCTACTTTTTAAAATTTGTAAAGGGTTGTTCTTTGGCTTAGATTATGGTCAGTGTTGGTGAATATTTTATGTGAAATTGAGAAGAATGTGTCTTTACTGATTTTCTTCCTGCTGGATTTGTCCATTTCTGATAGAAGGGTGTTAAAGTCTCCAATTATCATAATGGTTTCATCTCTTTCTTCTTGCAGTTTTATCAGTTTTGCCTCACATATTTTGATGTTCCCTGGGTGTCTTTTTATGATGATGAATACAGATTTATGAGGGCTGCCTGGAAAGTATCTAGCCATGTAATATGAAAAATAGAGGCATTTATGGTTGGATTTTTTTCCAGACAGCTCTAGTATATCATCATAATATATACATGTTGTAATTTAGTCATTTGCAGTTAGTTATGTCTATTATCACAATGATGTGTTAGGTGTGAGAATATAGTTGTGAACAAGACACATTTTTCTCACTTAAAGGAGTATATTATTTGAAAAATATGTAAAATGGTTGTTTCTTCGGACTCATCAATTTTATCTCTTGTGATAATGAAAAACATAAGAAATTCCTTAAATGTGCATAACTTTGATCTAGTAAGGCTAAAAATATTTTCATTTGTTTATTGGCCTTTTTCTTTAGAATGTCTGCCTTATTTTTTATTTGGGTTCTTTTTTCTTATTGATTTTTAAGAGCTCTTTATATATTAGGGAAATTAACACTTTGTTTATGTGATAGTTATGAAATTATTTTCCTAATTAATGAATTATAAACCACCCTTGTTAATGCTCTTTTTCTTCTTCTTTTATAGAAATTTTCATTTTTATGTAATTATATTTTATTTTCAGATTTCTAGTTTTGCATACCATGCTAAGAAAGGCCTTTTCTATAAGACTGTTAAAAATATTTAAATCAGTATTTCCTGTAGTATGTGCCATGCATTTGTATTTGCATTTAACTCTTTGATTCATCTAGAAGTTATAATGTATAAGGTAGCTTTATTTTTTAAACTACCTAGCATATTATTCTAGGTTTATGTATTAAATTAGCCATCTTTCTTACTGATATGAAAAATATATCATATCAGATATTAAATTCTCAAATGTGCTTGGATTTATTTCTGTACTCAATATTGTGTTTTATTCAGTGTCTTTTTTCCCCCTAATAACAACAAATTCAAGCATTACTAAACTTTAACTACTATAGTTTTATAATGTATCTTAATATACAGTAAGTCACATCCCATTTGGAATTCTTGGTTATTCCTTTTTAAAGTGTTTCATTTATGATACTGTCCACCATGGTTCAAGGGATCCTTTTCAAATTTAGTTCTGCTCTAATGTTAGGATTTTTAGAAACAGCTATTTAAATTTTTGTTATAGAAATAAAGTGGATTTCTGTCTATAGAAGATTGGAATTCAATTTTAGTTATATGACATGTAACTATACTGAATTATTAAATTAGCAACAGGTAAACTAGTTTGGCCTCATGATAATAATTTTATTGTTCTCATCTATGCTATATAATAGTGACAATAATAGTATACTTATAGAATAGTCAAGAATATTTATTTCATTAGTCTCTATATGTGTCACAGCATCTTGCCTTGGTTATTTATTTATTTAGGAGTTAAAGCATCTTGACTTTCACACTTGCATATTCTTGCTAAGGACTGTCCGGAGTGTACCTGGCAGCAAGTATTGGGAACTGTTTGAACCAAAGTCTTCCCCATGGTCCACTTTCTTTCTGACTTAGGAAGAAAATACATACATGTACAGTTTCTTATTTTAACATTTTAGGTTTAGAAGATTCATGGTGACTTCTTAAAAATAAATTTTTTAAATTCTAAAAATTGCACATGTTGTTTATATGGGATTTGGAAAAGGTAGACAGTAGTGATATAAAAATGTAATTTTTTGATATACTACGAGGAGGGTAGAACTCTTAATGAATCTTAGAGGAGGAGGTGAAACTCAAGCTGAGTCTTAGGGACTCATGGTAATAGGGTAGTTAAAAGTGAGCATGAACAGGAAAGCATTCTAGGTGGAGGGAACAAACTATGCAAAGGCATGGAGGTATCAAACAGCATGTCAAATATAGGAAGCTTTAATATTAGTATTAAAAATGCCTTCAGTATATGGTGCAAGTGAGGGAGTAGCAAAAGAGAAAGCTGAGTAAGTGGGCAGATGTTATTTAATGAAGGGCCTTGAATATCATCCTCAAGCCTGGGGGTGCAAACATGAACCAGGAAAAGACCCAGAGAAACATTTTTGTAGCTCTAATTTTCATTTGTACATCAGCAATCCTCAAACTAATAGCTCTAGCCTAGACCTAACCTTTGAGCTCCAGATCTGTGTATCCAACTGCCTAGTTGTCCTTTTTAGAATATATCTAGAAGGTAAGGTCCATGACAGCCAGTACAGTAAGTCCTCACCTCATGTTGATAGGGTCTGCAACTTTAATCAAAATGACTATAATGAAACTAATTTTCCCATAGACTAATTGATATAAACAAGAGTTAAATTCCTATGTCATCTCATCATTATACCTAAATCATGTTGAATGATACTACTTTATTTGAGGACCCACTGTCTTTCACTATATTTGTTCTAAACTTTATCTGCATTGCCTAGAATAGTGCCTGGCAATAATTTATCAAATGATTAAATAAATAATGATTCTTTTTTTTAAAAATTCATCTTTATTGATAGACTTTTTGGGGTGACATCTGTTAGCAAGAATTACATAGGTTTCAGGCATACAATTTCACAGTGCATTGTCAACTTGTTGTATAATAATTTCCCCACCTAATGTGACTTCTCTTTTCATCACCCTATATCTAGCTCCCCCTCCCTCCTCTCCCACCCCCTCCCCTTTCTCCCCATCCTATCCCCCTCGTCCCCAAATAACGTTAAACTATTGATTGTGTCCATGGGTTATTTGTTTGTTTGTTCATTTCATTTTTCTATGTTGCTTACAGTTTTTATATTCCGCATATGCGATGTCATACAGTTCTTTGTTTTTTCTGTCTGAAATAATGATTCTTTATCTCTTAGAGGCATCTCAAACTTTACATAAATCAAATTCACAATCTCTCTCCTAAGTTTCCCTATTTCAATGATTGACACAATTTGTTTAGTTTCACAAGCCAGGAAACTGGGTGTATCTTTGACGTATTCCTGTCTTACCTTGCACCTCCATTTTATCACCAAGACTTACTGAAGTTTTGATGCTTTTCCTCATATGTCCCTATCTTTCCACCTCCACTGCTCCAGTCCAAGCTACTATCATTTCTCTCTTATTTTTGTACAATAGTAGTAAACTCTCAGCACCTACTCTTCTTCCTTTTCAATCCATTCTCTTTGCTGCTATTAGAGTCAAACAAAACTGAATCTGATTCTGGTATTTCTGTTGAAACCAGTTGCTCATAGGATAAAGAAAAATCTTAATATGGTCTACAAGGCTCTGCGTGCTCTATCCTCTATTGAGCCCCATAGCTGTATTTCATGCCACATTTTTGGACTTTTCTGTGCTTTGTTACCTTGGCTTTTTAAATTGTTCAATGGACCAAACTTTCTCCTACCTCAACTATAATGTATAATTAGTAGGTTTTAATACATGTTCTAAAATGGAATGTCTATTGTTAGAGAAATGAATGCATCAATACTTTTGAGTAGATATTTATAACCCTCAAAGGATAAAGTTCTGTGTAGCATTCTTTTCTTGAAAAGTAAATAGTTACTGCAAATAAGCTCAAGCATTTTCAGTTATAATTTGTTCCTCTTTTATATAATATCACACAGCTCAATTTTCTCTCAAGTCAGTTATAAAACAAACACTTAAGAGCTACATTTATTCTTATTTTAAAGTAAGAAAACATTTTCTGTTATAAATTTAAGTCATTCTATTTAAAAAAAAAATACTGCAATGTTGAGGTAGGAAGGAAATGTGGGAAATGCCTTAATTTAAAAAAATAAAACCAGTGAGGCCTTACATGAAAGTAGTGACTTAATCAGTGTGAGTGGAAGCCTCCATTCTAAAGATAATCATCATTTCTTACAAGATTTCAAATCACCCTCTCTAATTACAAATAAAATAAATCTTGGATATTTTCACAAGAACCAAAGCTGAGCTGTGTTACTAAGCTAATTTATTGTTTTTATTTATGAGTACCTGGGAAAGATTATTGTTTGGTTTTGTGTGATTATTTATATTGATGTAGATTTGGTATTACATGTTTCTTTTTGTTTTGTTTTTGTTTTTTGTAATTAAAGTATTCATAGACTACAAGTGCTGTTTGGAAAGTATCCAGCCATGTATACTTTCAAAAAAATAGAGGCATTTTTGGCTGGAGTTTTTCAGGTCAGCCCTTGTATATTGTATTCTGTTTTAAAAATGAGAAATTGATTTGGTCATTTCCCATTCAAATTTTATTTAATCACTTAAATAACTTAGGTATTATACCATATAATATGTACTTATTACTTATTTTTCTTAATTTTTTTTTTTTAGTCAGTACAAAAGATTAAACTCTACAGAAGAATGCAGTCAAGTGATGGCTTTTTCTTTAGAATTTGAATATGGAGGCCACAGGAACAGAAGAAGTTGACAAGCTAAAAACTAAATTTATATCTGCTTGGAACAACATGAAATATAGTAAGTATCATGATTTAAACATTGTATAAATCCAAAGAAATATTTGAAGATGTATAGTATCTCCCTTATTATATCAGTGACAACTGCTTGAGGTTCTTGTTGGATGAAGTTTCTGTAAGGAATGTAGATAAGAACATTTACAAAAAAAAGAGCCAAATATTATAAAATTGCTTAGAAACTCAAGCAAACTGTGTGGTCCTTGTGATGGTAATATTTCCATTTTAGACTCATTTTCACATAACCTCATGTATGAACCAGGAAACATGCAAAATAGACTTCCGAATAGACAGTACAAAGTTCACACATCAATACCTATAACTTTGTCTTAAAAGTACCCTCAGGCCCTCGTTTTTAACCTAGTTACTCTTGGTTTACAAACAAATCTAATAAGAATCATATGGTAATTTTGAAGCCCATTTCAGACTAGAAACAAATTGGACATGAAGAAGCCTTAAACAATGGAGAAATACTCAGCAGAATCAGTTTCAACAGGAAGAAGTTCATATCCATAAAATAGAAATAAAATTCAGTAAAATCCCTTGATGTTGCAAATTCAGGTAAAACACAATTGGCATTTGACTCCTGGGTCACTGGAATTTATAGACTGCTACTATTTAGACAGTTATAACTTGTTAATAACATTATATTGCATTTTGAAAATTATGAACATTTTTTAAAAATTGTTTAATTTACATAGTATAATATGTACCCCTTTAAAGTATATGGGTCAGTGGTTTTTAGTATATTCACAAGGTTGTACAACCATTATTACTATCTAATTCCAGCACATTTTCATTACCCCAGAAAGCCATGCTGTACCCATTAGCAGCTACTCCCTATTCCTCCATACCTCCCTCAAGCCTCTGGCAACAACCAGTCTACTTTCTGTCACTATGGATTTCCCTATTCTGGACATTTCATATAAAAGGAATCACATGACTTGTGGCCTTTTGTGTCTGACTCTTTTCATTTGATAATGTTTTTAAAGATCACCCATGTTGTAGTATGTGTGAGTATATAGCATATATGCAGCATATATGAGGCCTGACAAGTTTGTGAACTTGCTACCTTGCGCTTTTGTTGGCAGCACTGTACAAACAACTTGGGCAGGTTTCATAACCTTGGTATATCTGTGTCTCATAGCTGTGTTCATGTTGACATGTGATGGTGTCTTGCTGAGTGGCGTTTGCTGAGTTGTTGTTGTGGTTTTTTGTGTGTGTGTCATCGCAAGAATGTCGGAGCTTGAATTAGAGCAATGAACAAACATTAAATTTTTTGGTAAACTTGGCAAGAGTGGAAATGAAATCAGGGACATGTTAGTCCAAATTTATGGGGATAATGTCCTGAAGAAAATGGCAGTATACAAATGGATTAAATATTTTTCTGAAGGGAGAGAAAGCATCACTGATGAAGAGAGGTCAAGGTAGTCAGTAATGAGCAGAACGGATGAAAACATTGCAAAAATTCGTTGAACTGTGCATCAAAATCATTGGCTGACTATGACAAGCATGGCAGACCAAGTAAACCTTGATAGAGAAACAGGTAGGGAAATCTTAGCTGAAAATTTTGGCATGAGAAAGTTGTGTGCAAAAATGGTCCCAAAGGAGTTCACTGATGAACAAAAGTGAAGGAAAGTCAAAGTTTGTTAAGACCTTTTGGAGAGGCAAGATGATGTTTTGGGCTGTGTTATTACTGGTGATGAAACATGGATGTACCAATATGATCCTGAAACAAAGCATCAAAGTGCACAATGGAAGTCAATCAATTCTCCACAACCAAAAACGTTTCATCAGTCCAAATGAAGAGTCAAAATGATGTTGCTAACCATTTTTGATATCAGAGGGATTGTTACGAATTTGTACCAACTGGAGAGTCAACCAAGTTTACTATTGGGAAGTGCTGAAAACGCTAAGTGAAAAAGTTAGACAAAAGTGGCCTGAACTTTTTGCCAACAACCTATGGCTCTTGCATCATGACAGTGCACCAGCTCACACGGCACTGTCTATGAGGGAGTTTTTAGCCAGCACACAAATAACTATTGGAACACCCTACTCACCTGATCTGTGCCCCAATGGCTTTTTTTCTTTACCCGAAGATAAAGGAAATACTAAAAGGAAGACATTTTGATGACATTCAGGAAATCAAGGGTAATATCATGAGAACTCTGATGGCCATTCCAGAAAAAAGTTCCAAAATTGCTTTAAAGGGTGGACTAGGCACTGGCATTGGTGCATAGCTTCCCAAGGGGAGGACTTTGAAGTTGCCATAGTAATATTCAGCAGTGGGGTATATGGCACTTTTTCTAGGATGAGTTCTCGAAACTTAATTGTCAGACCTCATAATTCATTCCTTTATTTGGCTGAATAATATTTCATTTTAGAGTTATACCACATTTTCTTTACCCATTGTTTGTTGATGGACATTTAATTTGTCTGTACTTTTTGGCTGATATGACTAGTGCCATTAGGAACATTGTGTACAGATTTTTTTTGTGAACACTTGTTTTTAGTTTTCTTAGGTATATACCTAGGAGTAGAATTGTTGGATCATGCTCATATGTTACTCTAAGTTTAACTTCTTGAAGAACTGCCAAACTGTTTTCCAAAGTGGATGCACCATTTTACATTCCCACCTGCAATGTTTGAGGATTTAAACTTCTCCACATCGTCACCAACACTTGCTATTGTCGATTTTTTTTTTTTATTAGAGCCATGCTAACGGGTGTGCCATATCTCACTGTGAGTTTGATTTGTATTTCTCTGATGAATAAAGATGTTAAGCATCTTTTCATGTACTTATTGGCCTTTTATATATATATTTTTGAGAAGTGTCTATTCCAAGCTTGTCCAACCTGTGGCCCATGGGCTGCATGTGGCCCAGAACAGTTTTGAATGTGTCCCAACACAAATTTGTAAATTTTCTTAAAGCATTATGAAAATTATGCACAGACCTTTTTTAAAATTTTTTTATTTAGCTCATCAGCTATTGTTAGTGTCATAGATTTTATGTGTGGCCTATGACAGTTCTACCAATGTGGCCAATGGAAGCCAAAAGGTCGGACACCCCTGGTTCAAATCCTTTTTACATTTCAATTGGGTTTTCTTTTTTATAGTTGAGTTACAAGAGTTTTTTATATATGAAGTCAGACAGTTAATTTTACAAACTCATCCTAGAAAAGTGCTACATACCTCATTGCTGAATATCACTACCGTCACCTTTGAAATACTCCCTTTGGGAAGCTATGCACTGACGTTAGTGTCGAGTCCACACTTCAGAGCAATTTTGGAACTCTTTTTCTGGAATGGCCATCAGAGCTACTGTGGTTTTGACAAGGTAATGACACCTTACCAAGTTGTTTGTACAGTGCTGCCAATGTAAGTACATGGTGGCAAGTTTGTGAAATTAATTGTCAGATTTTGGATACAATGACAGCTCTGGTGGCCATTCCAGAAAGAGTTCCAAAACTGCTTTGAAGGGTAGACTCTTTTCACTTTCTTGATAGTGTCCATTGAAGCACAAAACTTTAAATTTTCATGCTGTCCAATTTACCTATTTTTTCTTTGGTTGCTTGTGCTCTTAATATCATATTTGAGACACTGTTGCTTAAATCATGATCACAAAAATTTATACCTCTGTTTATTTTGAAGCATTTTATTGTTTCAACTCTCATATTTAGATCTTTGATTTATTTTGAGTTAATTTTCTCATATAATGTGAGGCAGAGGTACAGTTTCATTTCTTACATGTGGCTATCTGAAGTCCCAGCACAATTTTTTGAAAACACAATTCTTTCTCTATTCTATGTTCTTGACACCTGTGTCTAAAATCAATTGACCATATATGTAAGGGTTCATTTTTTAACTCTAAATTCTATTACATGTATCTGAATGTCTGTTCTCATGCCATTGCCACACTTTCTTGATTACTTTAGCTTTCTGTAAAATTTGAAATGGGAAAATATGATTCTTTCATATTTTCTTCTTTTCCAAGATTGTTTTGGTTATTCTGGATCCCTTTCTTTTCCATATGAAATTTTTATCATCTTGTCAATTTCTATAGGAAATCCAACTGGAATTTTGGTAAAGGTTTCATTGAATCTATAAATGAGTTTGCAGTGTTGCCATTTTCAACAGAGTATTACTATATTAAGGTTTTCAGTCCATGAACATGTGATGTCTTTTCACTTATTGAGGTCTTTACTTCAGGAATGTTTTGTAGTTTTCTGTGTATTTCTTGCACTTTTGTTAAAGTTACTCCTACTTATTTTATTTTTTGATGCTACTTTTTTTAAATATCAAAATTTTTTTTATTGTTAGACTTGTTGGGGTGATATTGGTTAGCAAGAGTTACATAGGTTCCAGGTGTACAATTCTACAGTGCATCATCTATTTGTTGCATTATATGTTCACTACCCAGTGTGAGTTCTCTTTCCATCACCATATACTTGGCTCCTTCTCCCTTCTTTCCTGCCCCCTCCCACTTTTCCCACTTCTTCCCCTCTTGCCCCAAATAACCATTAAACTATTGATTGTGTCCATGAATTTTTGTTTGTTTGTTTTTTCTTTGTTGCTTTTAGTTTTATATTCCTCATATGAGTGAAGTCATATGATTCTTGTTTTTTTCTGTCTGGCTTATTTTATTTAGCATGATCTCTAGGTCCATCCATTTTGTCACAAATGGCAGTATTTCATCTTTTCTTATAGCTGAGTAATATTCCATTGTGTATATGTACCACAGCTTCTTTATCCAGTCATCTATTGAAGGGCACTTTGGTTGTTTCCGTGTTGGCCACCGTGAACTGTGGTGCAATCAACATTGGGGTACAT
The DNA here is from genome assembly GCA_004026885.1 of Lyroderma lyra. Lineage (NCBI taxonomy): Eukaryota > Metazoa > Chordata > Mammalia > Chiroptera > Megadermatidae > Lyroderma > Lyroderma lyra. Next base: position 401,224 of record PVJL010000398.1, on the reverse strand, counting down.
AAGTCTTTGAAGACTAAGGTTTTCAAGTTTTTATGGGTAGATACCCAGAATGGGGATTGCTGGGTCATATGATAACTCCATTCCCAATTTTCTGAGGAACCTCCACACTCTTTCATAGTGGTTGTACCAATTTGCATTCTCACCAGCAATGTGCAAGAGTTCCTTTTCCTCCATGTCCTCTCCAGCACTTGTTATTCCTTGTCTTGTTGACAATAGCCATTCTAACAGGTGTGAGGTGGTATCTCATTGTGGTTTTGATTTGCATTTCTCTAATAGCTAATGAGCATTAGCTATTGGGCATTCTTTCATATGTTTGTTGGCCATTTGTATTTCTTTTGGAAAAAGTGTCTGTTTAGGTCCTCTGCTTGCTTTTTAATTGGGTTTGTTTTTTTTTTGTTGAGTCATACTAGTTCTTTATATGTTTTAGATATTAGACCCTTATCAGATGTGTTGTTTGCAAATATTTTCTCCCATTCAGTTGGCTGTCTTTTTGCTTTGTTTATGGTTTCTTTTGCTCTGCAGAAACTTTTTAGTTTGATAGAGTCCCATTCATTTATTTTTGTCTTTATTTCCTTGCCTTTGAAGTCAGCTTCATGAAGTCTTCCTTGAGCCCTAAATCTGTAAGATTGGTACCAATGTTTTCTTCTATACAGTTCTTGTTTTGGTTCTTATATGGAGGTCTTTAATCCATTTTGAGTTAATTTTAGTATATGGTGAGAGTTCAAAGCTCAGATTCATTCTTTTGCATGTGTTTTTCCAGCTTTCCCAGCACCATCCACTGAAGAGACTGTGTTTTCCTCATTGCATATCTTTTGCTCCTTTATCCATAAATTATTTGTCCATAAATTTGTGGATTTATTTCTGCGTTTTCAATTCTGTTCCATTGATCTGTGTGTCTGTTTTTCTGCCAATACCAAGCTATTTTGATTATTGGTACTTTATAGTATAAATTGAAATTGGGGAGTGTGGTACCACCAGCCTTTTTTTAAATTTTTTTTATATTGTATTGCTTTGACAATTTTAGGCCTTTTGTGGTTCCTTACAAATCTGATTTTTTAAAAAATCTATTTCATGAAAGTATGATTGTGGGATTTTGATGGGAATTGCATTAAATCTGTAAATTGTTTTGGGTAATATGGTCACTTTAGCAATGTTTAGTCTCCCTATCCATGAACACAGATTATCTTTCCATTTCCTTGTGTCTGTTACAATGTCTTTCAAAAGTGTCTTATAGTTTTCTGTGTATAAGTACATCATATTCTTTGTTATTTTCCAGGTATTTAATTCTTTTTGTTGCAATAGCAAAAGGAATCGACTCTCTCATTTCTTTTGCTGAAGATTCATTGTGTATAGGAATGTGGTTGATTTTGTGCATTGATTTTGTAAGCTGCAACTTTACTGTATTTGTTTATTGTTTCTAATAGTTTCCTGGTGGAGTCATTGGAATTTTCTATATAAAGGATCATGTCATCTGCAAATAGTGACAATTTGACCTCTTCTCTCCCAATTTAGATACCTTTTATTCCTTTCTTTTGCCTGATTGCTCTGGTTAGATCTTCCAGTACTATATTAAATAGCAGGGACATTCCTGTTTTGTTCCTGATTTTAGGGAAATGGGCTTCAGCTGTCCCAATTCTGATATTAGCTGAGGGTTTGTCATATATGGCCTTTATTATGTTTGGATAATTTCCTTCTATACCAATTTTGTTCATTGTTTTGATCATAATTCTTGTCAAATGCTTTTTCTGCATCAGTTAATGTGATCTTTATCTTTTGTTTTATGTATGTGGTATATCACATTGATTGATTTTCATATGTTGAACCATCCTTGTGCTCCTAGGATGAATCCTACTTGACCATGATGTATAATCTTTTTGATGCATTGTTGTATGCTATTTGCTAATATTTTGTTTAGGATGTTTGCATGTGCGTTCATCAGAGATATTGGTCTATAGTTTGCTTTTTTTTGTGTTGTCTTTACCAGGCTTTGGTAATGTTGGCCTCATATAATGAGATGGCAATTATTGCCTCATCTTTAATTTTTTGGAAGAGTCTGAGGAGGACAGGCATTAATTCTTCTTTGATTGCTTGGTAAAACTTGGTGAGACCATCTGGTCTGGGGCTTTTGCCTCTAGGGAGGATGTGCATAGTCATTTCAATTTCTTTGCTAATGATTGGTCTATTTAGATTATTCAGTTCTTTTTGGTTCAGTCTAGGTTGGCTATAAGTTTCTAGGAACTTGTCCATTTCTTCTGGGTTGTTAAGTTTAGTGGCATAAAGCCCTTCATAATATTTTCTCATAATCCTTTGTATTTCTGTGGTATCAATGGCAATTTCTCTTCTTTCATTTTTAATTTTGGATATTCGTGTCTTTTTTTTTTTTTTTTTTTTTTTTTTTTTTTTTTTTTTTTTTTTTTTTTTTTTTTTTTTTTTTTTTTTTTTTTTTTTTTTTTTTTTTTTTTTTTTTTTTTTTTTTTTTTTTTTTTTTTTTTTTTTTTTTTTTTTTTTTTTTTTTTTTTTTTTTTTTTTTTTTTTTTTTTTTTTTTTTTTTTTTTTTTTTTTTTT